>PVKS010037861.1:0-18331 GCA_004027875.1 Aplodontia rufa
TTTTTTTTTTTTTTTTTTTTAAAGAGAGAGGGACAGTGAGAGAGAGAGAAAGAGAGAGAGAGAAAATCAATCTTTTTATTTAGTTTTTCACATGGCTTTCGTTGCTCCGAAACTTCGTTGTGTATGTGGTGCTGGGGTTTGAACCTGCATCCTCGTGCATGCCAGGCAAGCACTGTAACCACTGAGCCACCACTCCAGCCCCCGAAGGATGTCTTTGATAGCTAAAAATGTCAAATACATTTCCATCAAAAAGAGAAAGGGAGTGCTGGAGTGGTCGCACAGTGGTTAGATCACTTGCCTGGCATGCACAAGAACCCGGGTTTGAACCCCAGCACCATATATTCAAGTGTCATAGAAACAGAGGTCAGATGAATAAATAAAATTGTTTCTCTCTCTCTCTCTTTCTCTCTTTAAAAAAAAGAGAGAAAGGGAAAATAAAAGTTGCATATTCATAATGCGGAATACAATACAGCAGTAGAAATGATAAAGCAACTCTAATGTGTAGATATGAGAGAATATTAAAATAATGTTAAGGCAGTTTAATGAGGTCAGAGTTTCATTTCAGGAGAATGAAAAAAAGTTTTGGAGATGGATGGTGGTGTTGGCAGCACAACAACATGAATGTGCTCGATGCCACCAAATTGTCCAGTGACAAGGATAGATTTCATGCTAAATACACTTTTAACTAATTTTAAGGGAAGAGAACAAGCAAGTTAGGAAACACATTAGTTATGCCAGTTGTGACATTTCAAACCATTTAATAACGCTGTTACCTGCCTACTCCATGTGTACATCTATGATAACCGGATGAAGACAAGGATGAGCCGGGCGTGGTGGTGCGCGCCTGTAATCCCAGAGACTCCAGAGGCTGAGGCAGGAGCATCCCAAGTTCAAGGCCAGCCTCAGCAACTTAGTGAGACCATGTTTCACAATGAAAAGAATTAAAAGGGCTTCAGATGTAGCTGAGCGGTAGAGCACCCCTGGGTTCAATCCCTGGTAGAAAAAAAAAATGGTCAAGGATGAGGAGCCCAGTAAAGCACAGGACAGACAGGCTCACTTCTTGGAGGAAGGAAAGAAAAGCCCAAGGTGAGGGTTAGGCTTGAACTCTTCCTGTAACCTTTCATTTCCTTACAAATTCTACAATACTATGTTAAGATGTTCAAACGAAACAGGGGTTATGTTACCCTTTGTATTTTTCCATCTGGACCTAGGGTTTTCTCTGTCACCAGCCTTCTGGGACCAAGTCTCACTTCTGCGTTTTAGGAGGCTTCTTATGTTTCAGGTACCCTGCTAAGTGCAGGGTCCTCTGATGAACAAATCAGACATGGGTCCTTTTGTTTGCCAGCTTTTTGTTGCTGGGACGGAACCCTTGGGAAAATCACCTTACAGGGAAGAACGCTGTATTTTGGCTCATGGTTCCAGATGACGCTCATTTTCGGTGAAATCAGAAGTTTCACCTCACTGTGGCCGGGAAGCAAAGAAACAGAGGAAGGAGTCAGAGGCTCCCATATCCTTTCAAGGGTATAGCCCCAATGACATAACTTCCTTCTACTAGGTTCCCCATCCCAAAGGTTCTACCACTTCCCAATACGGCCACAGGTTGGTGACCAAGCCTTCAATATATGGGCCTTTAAGGGGACACTTAAGACCCACCAGCCCCACCCTTACATTACTTTTTCCTCCCAGGGAAGTTCTTGTACCATGAATTGTAAAGGGTGGTCCCTGGCCCTTCAGCATCTGCCTCCCAGGGACTTGGTGGAAATGTGTATTTGAGGGTCCCACTGCTCCCAGCCTGTGGACTCTGACACCAGGACAGTGACACTCTGCACTTAGGCAAACCCACCAGGGGATCCTGGTGTACTCTCAAGTTCAGGGACAGTTGCTCTGTATAACAAAGACAATACTCCCCTCTCTGACCCAAGCCGAGGCAAGGGGGTCAGGATGTCCTTCCGAACGTGGCTCAAGTGTTCCAGAGATCATGAAATCCTCCTTGGAATCCCTTGTGCATCCCAGGGAGAGCCCCAGCTCTGCTGCCAGCTGCCCTGTGGAGCTCAGAACCGCACACTCAACCAAGTGTGACTGTGCCCTCTTGGTGGCCTCTGTGAACCCTCCACAAAGCTGCCCCCAACAGGTCAAACCCCGGTGACTGGATTCTAGTCTTTGCCAGTTACCAAGGCACAGCGGGGTAGAGCTGGACACCTGGGTGGAGGGGTGTCTCTGGGCTCTGCCAGCCTACTGGCTCAGCACTCAACCTCTACCTGGTCAGTACCTCTACCTGGTAGCCTCTACTCACTACCCTTAGTTGGGCTTTTAAGGCCCCTCAGTGACCTGCCCTCATCTGCATTTCTCTCTCTCTCCTCCCCACCCCCTCTCCGAAATTACCTTAAACTATGGAAAAATTGCCCTTCTCCTTGCTCATAAGAGATACAATTTCCTGTCTTAGAGCCTAACATTTGATCTTATTATTTTATTTTTCTTTCTTCTGCCTGGAATAGTCCCCCTGATAGGACAACTCCACACCCCCATCCGCATACACAACCTACCCTTCCAGATTAGTCTCAAATGCCATTTCCTCCTTCTTTAGCCGGAAGCTACTGCAGAGCTTTGTCGGCTTCTGCAAACTGTCATTTATCTGTCACACTCGATCTTGCATCCCAGTTGTTTATCTATAGGTCTTAATAAGCTTCAAAACTCCTATTCAAACATCTCAGTCAAGACAATTCCTATAATAACACTGAGCACATTTTTAAATTCAAAGGATATAAATAAATAAATTATTCAAAAACGTGGAAGACACGGTCTTCTGTCCTTGAGTTGCTGCAGGGAGCAAGGCAGATATCTATAAACGAGGTGACAGCAGCTGTCATGGAACTTAGGACCTGAAAGAGTCATTGCCAGGTGGATAGAGAGTGGTTCCGCCTGTGAAGAGGTGGAGGGATGAGGGTGGGACGAGTTTATGAAGGCGATATGAGAAGCCATAGAAGTTCTGGTGACCTCATCAAAAACATTCATAAAAGGACAGATTGACAAGATCCAGCAGAAGCATCCTCCCTATTTTAGATGGGAAAATACAGTAGCATGCACAGGATAAAGAGGAGACCAGCACAGTTCACAGAAGCCAGAGAGTGAGGGTCTATAAGAATGGGGTCACAAACAGCATTGAAAGCTAAGGGGATCCGCAGCGGGAACACACCCTTGTAATCCTAGCTACTCAGGTGGCTGAGCCAGGAGGATCACAAGTTCCAGGCCAAACTGGGCAACTTAGCAAGAGACTGTCTCTAGATAAAATAAAAAGGGTCGGGATGTAGCACAGTGGAAGAGTGCCCCTGGGTTCAATGCCCAGTACCACAATTAAAAACAAAACAACTAAGGGGAGAGGTGCGCTTACAAAAAGCCAGCATTACTGAAAGATTTGTAGCAGGGACTACATTCAAAGTGCATGATTCTGAGAACAAAAATAATGCCCCTACTTTGCAGGATCTTCCATAGAATGTATCTCCTGGAAGGCTTTGTTGTTGTTTGAACTTTGACATTTTTTCTTTGAGAGTGATCATTTTCAATCTGGGACTGAAGATATATTCAGAGTTTTTCCTCCCCTTAAAAAGAGTCTATTAGGGGCTGGAGCAGTGGCTTGGCCGTTATGGCGCTTGCCTTGCATGCGAGAGTACACGAGTTCGAACCCCAGCACCAAGTACACTACAAGGTGTCCGAGGAATGAAAGTCACATGGAAAACTAAATAAAAATTGCTTCTCTCTTTCTCTCTCTCTCTCACTGTTCCCTCTTTCTTAAAAAAAAGAGAGAGAGAGAGAGAGAGTCAGAGAGTCTATTATTTGGGGCTGAAGCGGTGGCTCAGCAGTTTCAGAGCTTGCCGGGCATGAGGATGTGAGTTCAAACCCCAGCACCATGTATCAAAGTCTGAGAGCAATGAAAGCCACATGAAAAACTAAATAAAATTCACACACACACTCTCTCTCTCTCTCTTTCTCTCTCCCTGTCTGTCTTTCTCTCTCTCTTACTGTCCTTCTCTCTTTAAAAAAAAGCACAAGTTTTTTAAAAAGCACAAGTTTTTAAAAAAAAGAGTCTATTAGTCAAGTCGGGAAGCCCTGAACTGCAATTTTTCTGGAGGCGGGTTTTGTGCAGTGTCTCATTCTAGCCAGTAGGAGGCAGCAGAACCTAATGGTCTGAGTCAACATCCTCACTGCTGGAGCGTGGCCCAGGGAGGAGGAGCTCCTGTCAGTTCTCTGCTTCTGTTTCCTTTCCTGTATCCTGGAAAAGGTGCGAGTTAACTAATAGCCGAACACCTTGAAGACATCAGTGCTGTGGAGGCTCCGAGCATGCTTGCCGAAACCACAGCTGAGTGGAACACCGTCCTCCCTGCTGCACCCTGACTTGGCCCTGGAATCTGAAAAGCTCAGTGCTTTTCAGATAAAAATATGAGTGAGTGCTGCTCCCATTCTTGCAGATGGAAAGTCTAGTACGTAGATTCACAGACAGACGAAATGGAAAGTTACGGACAGACAGCAAGTAGATCACCACTGTGTAGATCTACACAAGCTAAAATAAACACCATGGCAAACTTCCACCTGTAATTAGGAAAAAAATGGAAAAGTGAGGGTTTTTCTGGCATTTTTCATTTCTATATTTTGATTTTTGGTACATGAAAATTGTTGAAGTGATTAAATTATGCTCTTGAATATATTACAGCCATCATTTTTCAGGTGCCAACTTGTTTCGTTGCTGTCTAAAGTAGCTGGGACGTCACGTCTGGTGTACTGGCAGGTGCCTTCGCTTCCCAGAAGCAGGGAAGCGTAATGGAAAACCGCAATAGCTGCTCTCTCCTGCTGTGCAACCTCAGAGAGGTGGTATAATCTCTCTGATTTTCTCAGTACCTACTGAGAAAATAGAATCAATAGAATCAATTTAGCAGGCTTCTTGGTGAGTATGAAATGACTGTCTACTCAATGAATATTTGGCACGTGAATGGTGTTTGGTCCCTAATCATGACTATGATTTGAGGGGTTGGATTGGATCTCTTCTAAAGCTCAAATTCTTTGATTCTATGGGATATGGTGAAATGATATTATATACTGTCATTTTGGTTTTGTTTTAAAACCACTTGCACACTGAGAACCTGTAGTAAGACACTCCCGCTGATGGAACAGGAGCCACACAGTCACAGGGACTGGACAGCTTTTTTTTCATAAATTAGCTTCTTTGGGAAGTGTACATCTGGGCAGGGCACTGAAATGCCTCACATTCCCTACATGGGACTTCAAGCCTATTGTGGGAATTGATGGACATGAGTATGTTTTTAGGCCCCATAAAGGAGATAGATAGATGATAGATAGATAAATAATTAGAGCGAGGTGCTACATGACAAATGGTTCACTGGTCGTGTGTGTTTGGAAAGTTGGCACTTTAGCTATTAAAAACTCAGAGCAGCTTTGTGCACTAGAAACTGAATCTATCCGATTGAAATCAAATGTGAGCCTCAGCTGCAGTTTAAAGTTTCCTAGTAACCATGTTGAAAAAGTAAAAAGTCAGAAATGAAATTGATTTGAATGTTTTTTACTGAAACTCATGTATTCAAAATAGAATCATTTCAACTTGTAACCAAAAAAATTTAAAAATTATTAGGAACAACTCGGTAAGTCTCTAAAATGTGGCATGCGCGTTACGTGTGAGGCGCATCCCGATTCGTATTAGCCACGTCTCAAGTGCTCTGCAGCCACACGGCCAGAAACTACCCTGCTGGACAGTGTGGGCTCCAGCACAGTTAGGAGAGAACCCCAGGTAGAACCTGAAAAGTCTGCAGGAAGTTACCAGGAAAATAATGCAGAAAAATAGAAGGCACAGAGACGTTAAGGTAAAAGCCAAGATGTTAGAAGATCGCTTGTTGGGGAGAAGGATGCACAGGTCAATGAATATGTAACAATATATAATTATAATCCACCAATAACAAATTTGAAAAATTAAAATCCTAAAAAGAATGATAATAAGGTTAAATTGGGATCCAAACAGACTCTGCTATGCAAAAATTGAGGCATTTGTGGCACAGGCCAGGAGATGGTGGTGGCAAGTTTGTGTCCTTCTGTTTTGAATTCTAGCTCACTGGTGGCTACTGGGTGTCTACAGGAAGAAATTTTGGATTCCTTGAGCCAGGTTTTAAACATCTGCAAATGATGTATCTTTTCAGCAACTACAGAGACAATTTTTAGCTCCTTGGCTCATCCCAGTTTTCTGACATCAGACTTTTCACTGTGTCTGCATCTGATATTCTCTATACCCTGCATCTGGACTCTCCCCCACCCCACTTGAGTCTCGTCTTTGGGCCAGCTTTGTTCCCTGAAACCGCAGATGCATAGGTACCATGCTTGTAGCTCGGATTAGACCAACTTGAAGTATTCTTCTTGCATGAGTATCCTAACCTGCTCTGACATATTTCCTCTTGCATGCTTTTGTAAAAATCATTTGTAATCCACCTTGGGAATCAGTGTAGTTCTTCTTCTTCTTCTTTTTTTTAAGAGAGAGGGACAGTGAGAGAGAACGAAGTAATCAACTTTATTTAGTTTTTCATGTGACTTTCGTTGCTGCAACACTCTGTAGTGTACATGGTGCTGGGGTTTGAACTCGTGTCCTTGCGCATGCCAGGCAAGGCCATAACCTCTGAGCCACCGCTTCAGCCCTCAGCATAGTTCTTAATTGATGCTGCATAATTCACCATGGATCTCGACCATAAGCCAGAAGACAGGTCTCTCAGTGGGGCCTATCGGTGCTCTCTGGAGGAGAGAGCTTGGTGGAACTTTAGTCAGACTCTGTTCTTGCAGAACTTCCAAGTTACTACAAAAATTCACCCAAAAAGTGATTGCTTTTCCATGTCAAGTATTTTTCTTGATCCAATGTGTGTTAGCAATTTAAAAGTCAAATCCCTCTCTGAAGTTACTCAGCCGTTATCTCTGCTTGTTATGACGTGAAGGTCTATAATTATTCCAGCCAGGTTTAAAGACACTGACCTGAGCCAGTAGATCTCCCGGTCCCTATGGGTGTACAAGTTCTGGATTTACCTTCTGCAATGGGCAGCGCGACAGCGCGACAATGTAACCAAACTGCTGTCCGATTGCAGCTCTTGGATGGCGGGAACATCTGCTAGGCTCGGAAGAACCTATTTTATGTAAACACACACAGCATCCAGGCAGCCTTCTTAACACTGGGGCTAAATCCAGGCAGCTGAGTAGGAAACACATGGTTTTGATAATTTTTTGGCTAGTATGCACTTTGTGAAGCCAAGATTTCTCTTATCTTTTCCTTTTCTTAGCTGCAAGAAAAGTATATCCATATTTTGTCATTTGAATTTTTTGAAAGTCCCTTGTCTGGTTTTGGTGGTCGTGAAACAACTTTTATTTATTTTTAAATTTTTATTGAGTTTCTAACATGGCTTTCGTTGCTCTGACACTTAGTTGCGTACATGGGTGCTGGGGTTTGAACCCGTGTACTTGCGCATGCTGGGCAAGCGCCATAACCGCCGAGCCACCGCTCCGGCCCCCCTGAAACAACTTTTAAAGCAAAGAATGTTACTTGTGGTTACTTCACCTCTTGGGGTTGAGGTTGCTTTGCTGTCAGGATGGAAGAAGAAAAGTGGGCAGGAAAAATATGGTCTGTACAGAGCAGGGGAGAAGAGTGCAGGGCAAGGAGCCTGGATTCCTTGGTCTGGGTCTGTGTGCACCACAGACTTGGGTGTCCTCTGACCCTTGGCTCTTTGTCCTTCCTTCTCCCATTCATTACCAGCTGTGCTCAGAAAAGAAGCTGATTGATAAAGGTGATTTATACCTCAGGATTCTTTTCTTTTAGATATAATACACATATAATAAAATTCACCCTTCCAAAGTATACAATTTAGTGGTTTTAGTATATTTCCAAGGTTGTGCTGAGGGAGGATAAAAAATGAAAGATAGGTAGAAAGGAGACGAAAGGAAAGACAAGGAGAATGTAAGTGTCTGCAAGCCTTGGTTCAAGGTTCTCATCTCTTTCCTCCCAAGCCATTTCTCTCTCCTTGTCCTGTCATTCCCAAATTTCTGGGAAATCTATAAATCTTCACTTGCAATCTCAAAGTTTTTGGAAATTCACCCACTTATGAAAATTGCTCTGCACACTACCACATGCATTTTCGGAATATGTTGAGCGAAGGGAGATATGAAGCCTATGATATGGGGTCTTTCCAGGAACCTGTTCTATCAGATTCTTTCCCAGTGTTATCTACGGATCAGGTAATGGAGAAGACGTCAGTGTGAGGATGCTGAGATCCACACCACCATGACGGTCATCTGCTGTTACATACCTTCCCACGCCTGCATCAACTTTCCTTTAAGTGAGGAGCCTGAGAACCCCAAAAGCGTCTCTCACTCTTGAGAAGGCCTGCGTTCTCCCCTCAATGTGTGTTCCTTGCTCTTCTAAATAAGTCTCTGGGTCTCATTCTTCATATGACTTTTGTCAAGCGCCTCGTCGTCCTGAGTTGAGATCCCCTTCTCCAGGACCTCCTCGGAACAACTCTGGTGACAGACAGTACAACCATCTTCCACTCTCTAATTCCAGTGCATTTTCCCCCCTCACCCTGGAAAGAAGCTGTGTACCTGTTTCCCTCCTTCCCAGCTCCTGGCAACCGCTAATCTACTTCCTGTCTCTAGAGATTTTCTTCAGTCTGGACACTTTCTATAAAAAGAACCACAGTGTGTGATCTTTTTATGCTGCTTCTTCCCTGACATGCTTTGCGGGTCCATCCGTGTTGGGGGGAATCCATGCCTAATCCCTTCATGACTGGGTGAGGTTTTGTGTATGCTCAGGTACAGACTTTGTCACCTGCTGTACATTCTTGTTATCTCCACCTTTTGGCACTTGTGAGCATGCCACTGTGAACATCTGTGTACAAGTTTTCATTGGATGTATGTTTCTGTCTCTTGGGTGTGTAACTGAGAGCAGAATTTCTGAGTCATATGGTCATGCTATGTGTAATTTTTGTTATTCAGAAATTTATTTGGTGAACAATCAAACAAGCTTCTAACAATATAATATATATATATACATATAAATTCTGAAAATTAGATTTACCCCCAAGAGCCCCCCCATTACCCACCCTTATCCCTCTCCCCCTCCTTCCCAATACATCTCTACAAATGCCTTAGGTTGTATGACATTACACCTTATCCGGATTTAAAACATGAGAATTGACCTCCTTTCCCAATGGCCAGGGTCTAGCTCCAGCCTCCACAGATGAGTGAAGACATTCAACCCTTGGTTCTCTGGGTTAAGCTGATTTCACTCAGCGTAATTTCTTCATAGCCATCCATTTACCTTCAAAGGCTGCAATATCATCGTTTCTAATTGCTGAGTAGAACTCCATGGTTTATATGTACCACAGTTTTTGGATCCATTCATCCAGTGAGAGGCATCTGGGTTGCTTCCATAATTTAGCTGTTGTAAATTGAGCTGCTATGAACACCAGTTTCACTGTGTCCTATGTGTAATTTTTTAAGGAACTGCCAAACTGGTTTCCAAAGTGGCTACCAGACTTTACATTCTCACCAACAACATATGAGGGCTCCCATTTCTCTGCATCCTCACGGACACTGCTGTGGTCTGTGTTTTCCTAGCCTTGCTGGGGAATATGAATCGTATCTCCTGTGGCTTTGACTTGCATTTCCTTAATGACTAAGGTGCTGAATTTCTTTTCATGTGCTTCTCGGCCCTTGCGTACCTTTGGAGAAACATCTGTTCAGGTCTTCAGGTCGCTGCCTGTTTTTCTGGGGTTTTTTTGTTTTTGTTTTTATTTTTTTAATTGCATTATTTGTCTTCTTCGTGTTGAGTTCTACGAGTTCTTTTATGTATTCCCTTCTGTGGATCATCTTTTTATTTTCTGGGAAATATCCTTCGAAATGAAAAAGTTTTAATTTGGATAAATTTCTGTTTATTTTTTTAAGTGATTGCTGTGTTTTGGATTATTTTAAATTACTCTCTGATTGCCCTTACATTTTAAACCTGAGGTTTAATTGTAGAATGACAGTCTTTGCCTTCTGTTAAAGTAATAGAAGCAGAAGGATCAAGTAGGCCAGGGTTTTGGAGGACCGGGAGACACTGAAACTGCACATGTGTTAGAAACGCCTGTTCCCAGGCCAATCTGGGATAGGCCCCTGAGGCATTACCTCAGGGCCTGGTAAATGTGACACTCACGTTTGAGAATAATGTGGGTGGCAGACTGGCATGGAAGTAAAGAGGGAAGACACCGCCTCTCACGCTTTTATGCTTCACCCAATTCCAAACCTAGCAGTCCAATCTGGAGAGGCTGCCCCACACATGCTCATATTAACCTCTCTGCCTGACTCCTGGCATCACCACTGCCACCTTCCCAGACAATCTCAAGTGCAGCTCTGTCCCAGAGACACTCAAGGGTAGACCCTGGCTCTGACTGGGTCTACCCCTGTTTGTGGATTCTTACTCTTCTATGCCTTGTCCCTTCCTGTGTCCACACCCTCCTTGTAAGGTAAGAGGCCAGGTTTGCTGTGGCCACCCATCACTGTATTGGACAGCAGGGTTTGGACACAATGAGGCCTCATTCGTACTTAGGGCCTTGACCCGAACTTCATCTGCTGATCTGCTCTGAGCTGAGAGCCACTCTATTTAACATTTTTGGGAACTGTGGAAACCGAACACATATGTCAGATATTCTTCAATCTGGGCCAGCCACAGTGGTGCACACCTATAGTTTCAGTAACTAGGGAGGCTGAGGCAGGAAGATTGCAAATTCAAAGTCAGTCTGGGCAACTTAGTGAGACCCTGTCTCAAAATAAAAACTAAAAAGGGATGGGGATGGAGCTCAGTGGTAGAACGCTTCTGGGTTCAATCCCCACTACTGCAAACAAACAAAAATCCTTTAATCTTAGCTTTTGGTTATTTTACAGTTAAAACAACACCAAAACAGCTCCTTTTATGTCATAGGGCAAGAGTTTCAGATCATAAATCACTTGGGCTCATTAAAGAACTAATACAAAAATTAAAGATCAATGAGTCGCTACCAAGGCAGGAATATGATAGCTGTGTACCAGGAGGAAAGGACTGTTTGACAATGCCCTTGATATGAGATAAAGTGGATTGCAGAGCTGGCGTGCACCTGTGCTCCGTAAGCTGTTATCCAAGACATGCAGTTGCTCCTTTGGTTAAGGGAGTGGAAAGGGGTCTGATTCTGAAGCCAGGAAGCCAGGGTTCTAGCTGATTCTGTGACCCTGACTGCAGCATATGCCCTCTGGTCTTCCTTCCCTCATCAGTGAGGTGTGGAGGGGGAGGGTATGGGACCTGGCACGGGCAGGTCTACTGTCATGGCTGTCATGGGTGTGTTCTCTCTCCCTCCCTCCCTTTCTCTGTCTCTCTCTTGAAGTAGTTTATATAAGATGAAACTAATCATTGTGAAGTGCATAATTCAGTGGCATTTATACGTTCTTGGTGTTGTACAACCGTTACCTCTAATTCCAAAATATATTCATCGCCCAGAAGGAAACCCCCATCAGTAAGTGGTCCCTCTCTATTCTCTATGCCCCTGGCAGCTGCCCAGCCGGGTTCAGTCTCTGTGAGTTCTTCTACCCTGAACATTTCATACAAATGCCATCATCCAGTGTGGAACCGTTTATTTCTGGCTTCTTAGTACAATGTTTTGAAGTTCATCCATAATGTAGCATATCTTGGTATATTGGTACCACATTTCATTTTGGGGCTAATTTTCCTGTGTTGAATTTTTTTTTTTGAACTGGGGATTGAACCCAGGGACATTCTATCACTGAGCTACATCTCAGGATTTTAATTTTTTTTTTTTTTTTTTTTTTTTAGAAAGAGGGGACAGTGAGAGAGAGAGAGAGAGAAGCAATTTTTATTTATTTAGTTTGTCATGTAACTTTCATTCCTTGGACATTTTGTTGTGGTGATGGGGTTTAAGCTTGCGTACTTGCGCATGCCAGGCATCGCAAGTGGCCATCGAGCCACTGCTCCAGCCCCACTAGTCCTTTAAATTTTTTTAAGGCTGGCCTCCAACTTGGGATCCTCCTGCCTCAGCCTCCCAAATTGATGGGATTGCAGGCAAGCACCACCACTCCCACAAATGCCTAATATTTTTAAAGCAAAGTATGAGTTAATTACTTACCATCTAGAAACTAATAGGTCAACAGTTTTCACCAGCCCTTCAGTGAGAAATGTGCCCACTTCCTGATGAGCAGAATGTCACACTAATAGGATTGATGTATTAGTCACTGCAGTCAAAGCTGACTCTAATTAGTCACCTAATGAAGCTGTTCCAGTTTACTTCCATTCAAATAGCACCATGAAATCTGGTTACTATGGAGGATTTGACAAAAGAAAATAAAGATGACTAAAATCTGAATAGATTGATTCATGGATTTTGCTTTTTTCTGGCTCAGGGGATGGAACCCAGGGTCTCATGCCTGGTAGGCAAGTGCTCCATGAGTGAGCCTTACTTGCAGTCTCCATATTAGATTCATGTTGGAGAAATGTCCTACATCACCAGCAGGGACGTGCCTCAAATTTGCCGACATTGTCATTAAAAAACATTTGAACGGTGGCACTCTATCCCAGAGAGACAGAGTATTCCCCATGCTCGGACAAGTCTTACCGTAAAGCTCTGTGATTCTGTGCATCCTAGGTTTACTTCTGCCTGGAAGTGCTTGCGTTTGCTTCCTGTGGAGCAGTGGGCAGGAATCCTAAGTGCAGGAATGAAGTTGGCTGAGCAGCAGCTGGGGCAGTGCCCGGGCAGCCAGGATGGTCTGGGGCTTAGACTCCGCAGAACACTTGAGACCTAGAGCAGGAGTTCCCTGGAGACTGCTGGGGGTGAGCCCCAGGGCATGGGGATCAGAGAGCAGAGACTGCAGGTTTTAGTCAGTGGCTTCAGACGCTGGGATTCCTTTGGACTTCTCCTTGCTTCTGTAGCATTCATTCCTCCTTGCAGGGACATTGGGAGACATCTGGAAGGAGAAACCACGGGGTGCCCACCTTGAAGGTAAGGAACAGAATAGATTCAAAACAGAACAACAGGGGCTGGGATGTAGCTCAGTGATTGCTCAGCTAGCAATCAGTCCCCAGCACTGAAAAAACAAATAAACCAACAAAAATAGAAAATAGAAAACAGAACCCGAGTAGCAACTACGGTGGAACTTCCTTGCACCGAGGAGGGAAGAAGGGTGAGACAACAGAACTGTGCAAGAGAGGGAGTCATCAGTAGGTCAGGATCAAGGAGGGATTAACCTCTCAAAGCCTCAGTTCACTCAACTGGAAAATGGGGATAATTAAAAAACACTGCTAACGCAAGGTGCTGGTAGAAAACGGCACACATTGGTGGCGTCATCGAAGGGGATCAGAACCCGCCACCCTGAAAGATGTCGTTTGCATAAGGAGCATTTTGAGCTGAAGGCAAATGAAAAGCAGCAGATGTAGGAAGAACTCTCTCTTCTCCCTTGTCCACCTCAAAGCATGGGGAACAAATTTATCTTGGGGAAGGTGTCCTCCTCTCCTAAGGAAGAGGAGGGAGACTCTTATGGCCAGAGGTGGTTAGTCAGAGATCAGCCTGCATAACCGGACCTTGCTAAGACACCCTCATCTCCTGTTAGTCCCTCCATACATTTCCTAGTTGCTTCCCTACAATACAACATCCCTTGAGGCCCAACCTCCCTTTCCTTTGTTAAAATGGTAAATTAACTCCCCAATCCAACTGCTTCTTTGATTTTCCCTTCTTTTCTATGCATTCCTTTGCACATAAAATATTAATAAAAAGTGAATGCCCTTTCCTTATGAATTACCTTGTTAGTTTAATTTTGTGGGTCCCCTGTTAATTAACTTAAGAGGGTAGAGAAGTTTTTCCTCCCTGATATCTGCATCCTACAATATGGGTAGATGACCCTGAGGGGTGATCTCTGACAACATTGTTCATCACTTTGTCATTGCAGGAATCTGTCAAGGCTATTTTTTGTGACAAATCACTAGCCACTAGAATTGCCTAGGAAATAGCTATCATTGGCTAAATGGCTGGGGAAAGTGTTTTTTTTTAAGAAAGAGTAAGAGAAAGAGAGAATCAATTTTGTTTATTTTTCCATCCGGCTTTTGTTTCTCCGACACTTAGTTGTGTACGTGGTGCTAGGGTTTGAACTCAGGTCTTCGTGCATGCCAGGCAAGCGCTCCAACTGCTGAGCCACCGCTCCCGCCCAACAGCTGTCTTCTAATGATTTCTAGTCCCAGACTCAGATCAGAAACGGGGTAGAGAATGGTCGGATGTCGACAGTGGGCCTGGGGAGAAGAGGAAAAATTGTGTCCACTGAGAAGTGTCGGAGGTACAAATGGGTACTGTCGATACTTTCTTTTTCTTTCTTAAAGAAAAAAAGGTAAAAGGAAATTCACTGAACAAAAAGGGACTCTCACAACTTGTTGGCTGCTTTGAAGAAAATGGATCAGCTGCCACTGTCATCTGAAAAATATTCCAAGGCAAGAATTTTATATTACAAAATCTCCTGAGCATAATCCCCCAAAAGACAAGTGCAGAGAGCAAGGTTCCTGGAAAGACGAGTTAATAAGCATTTGGAGAGGGAGATTTCGTGACACACCTTCCAAAATATTTGGGGATAAAAACGGGAGCCTCTGATTTAATTTTGTCCTCGCACCATACCGCAGGGGACATGAAGCAAACACTTTTATGTCTTAAATGGGAAAGAAAATGGTTATGAAACACGCTGTTCTGGTATGGCTGACAAGACCCCACCAGCCAGCCAAGGAAAATACTGAGCCGCTCTGGGGCGTGGACCCAAGAACGCAGGGCTGCTCATCTCAGGGAAGGTGGGACGACCCTCCCTCCACCTGAGGGCAGAGCCGGGTCACCCGGTCTCTGAGCACAGCTGCAGCCTCACAGCCTGTAAACTTGAACATGAGGCTCCGGAAACTGACCCGGCAGAGGAAATTCCTTCGGGGAGGTGGGGAGATGGTTTCTGTCACTTGTGGGATTAAAGGCCGCCTCGGTTTGCCAGGGATCAGCCTGAGGATGTGCAACCGGGGAGGAGGCTCATCAGGTGGAAAGAGAGCCCTGAGACAGAGGGAGAAGCTGGCTCAGCTAAAAGCAGGAGGAAAGGGGCAAAGGACAGTAACACAGCATGACCTGGTGACCTGAAGCGAGCTCGGACTGAGAATCAGGGAAAGTTGGTCACTCTGCTTGTCCCCCCCGCAGGAGTTTCAGCCAGGCCAAGGGCAGATGAAGGAATCTGAGGCTGATTGCCAAAGACCAGAAGTGAAAGATGCAGGAAGAGTTCAGAAGTTCAGGAAAATAAAAGAGGATTCTCCTTCAAGGGTTCTGTGAACCAGAGAAAAGGTAAAAGTGATGCCAGTGATGTGGATGTCAGGTTCGTGTCCTCTCGCAGTCGAAGAATGAAACCGAGGGACACTGAGGCAAGCGTACTAGATGCATTTTTATTACAGAAAGTAAAGCGCAGGGAAAAGAGCAGACTTCCCCCAGAGTGGGGGAAGGGGACAGAGCCGATGAAGCAGTGAGCTTTGCCCTTTTTATATGACGTCCTCTCCTGGATTGGTCACTGCTTCCCTGCCCCTGTACCTAGGACAGAGGTGCGGGGCATTCTGGTCCAGTCTTTGGTCTGTGCCTCAGGTGCCAATAGAAAGAATGTGGTTCCTTCCTTAGCAGCAGGAAGTGTCTGCATCTGTGCCTATCTGGTCAGACCCTTATTAGCACTGGGGGATGTCTTTGCCCTCTCAGGAAAGATGACCATCAGTTAATTTTCTCCTTATCCACCCACATTGTTCTGCCTACACTGAACTGCCTAACTTTTTCTGCCTCAAAAGGACAGGAGGACCTGGATGTGGCTGGGGTATGTGTGAGGGTGATCATTCAAGGGCAGACTCCACCCCAAGGTGGGGCTGGAGAGCGGTGCCTTTCTTCTCTAAAGCACAAAATGGTTGAATAAGCCAGACCAGACGTGGAAGTGCAGCACTGTCAGGACAGGCTCAATTTTTAATTAATTAATTAATTAATGTATTTATTGTTACTTAGAACATGCATTTTCCTTGTAAAACGTCATAACTGTTGCGTGTTGATGTTTTGCAGAAATACTACTTCTAACAAAAACTTGATTTAAGATACACGCCATCACCTACAGGACAGATAAGATGTAATACTAACTTCAAATGCTGTTACTGACCCTAATTAAACAAAAGGAATAACTATAAAACTGAACACATTAAATTTAGAGCTCAGTATTCTCATTTTAAGACTGGCGAAAATGGCCTGCTGGATGCTTAATACCAAAACCAAGAGACCAAAGTTAAGGAAATTAAAGGGTTAAGAAAAAAGTCAATATTTTGGCCCTTGCCCTTTTTGGTTAGCCAAAATTCAGGGGACAGTGGGACATCTCTAAGCCACCCAGAGCACATTCTACAAAGAGGAGGGTCAATGACAAGGGAAATATCCCTAATGCTTCCACGGAAAGCCACATGGGGTCAGCAAGACCCTAACCCATCCTGGCAGATGGCACAACTGGTAGAAGAATCAAGGCTTCTCACAGGTTTCCAAAAGTGACCCTGACCAATCTCAGCTGACACTTAGCAGTGGAAAGAAGCAAGATTGATTTTGATTAACTTGGTCTTAAACCCCTGGCAGGAGAGTATAATCAAAACAGCCATATGTGGACATTAATAAAAAGGAAAAGATTTTCTTTTAATATAACTCAAAATATGAATTTGTGTTAGTCCTCCCACAAGTAAATAAAACAGGGAGATTATAAAGAAAGGCATACAGAAGACACTACCAGAGTCACAAGCTTTTTCTAAACTCAATCTGTTTTTCGCTGGTATGATTGTTTAGTTCTAATATTTATCATCAGATTAATCTAAAATAAGTCATGTAGCACATAGAAGCCCTAACTGATTTTACCAAGAGAGTGCTAAGTGATACAGTTAGAGGAATCCTTCTGCTGACACAAAGATAATGCCAATAAAAATCTGCATTACAGGGCTGGAGCGGTGGCTCAGTGGTTACGGAGCTTTCCTGGCATGCTTAAGTACACAGGTTCAAACCCCAGCACCCACGTACACAACTAAGCGTCAGAGCAAGGAACAACGAAAGCCATGTGAAAAACTCAATAAAAATTGATTCTTTCTCTCTCTCTCACTGTCCTTCTCTAAGAAAAAAAAAATGTACATTACAGAAATAAGGTGGCATTCCCCAACTCAAAGGGACACCTGTGCCATTATAAAAATTAAACGTGTTCTTGCAACTCTACTAAAGTTTCTAAAACTGTGAATGGCCTCCACTCAGATCACTCCCTAAACTCTAATGAGTCACTATCTTCTCGGTCTTCTTCAAAGACTGACTGATAACACTGATTGTTTCTGCACTAATTACTTGCAGAAAATGTTTTGTTGCATTGTTTATTGTTCTAGCATGATCCCTCCCCTATGGACACCATGTCCAGTCACCTGCCAAACGCCATCTGGACCTCTGGACTGCCCTGATGCAGGAGATGCCCAGAGTCCATTAAGCACCAGGTGGTCATGGAAATAGGACCTTCCATGGAGCTGCCTCCCAACCTCTACCGAGGTCTCTACATAGACCCTCTGGAGAGTTTCCCTGACTGCCGCTGCCAATGCCCACCATCAGTATGAAGAAGCGAGAATGTCATCACCCTCTTTTCCTGACAGTGGTCAAGGACTTCTTCAGAGTGGTGATTGAGACAGGACATAGATTATCTGTAGGCAGATAGAAATGGGGACCTCAGAGAATGGAATCATGCCAGGTTAAAACCCTAGGCAAACCCTAGGGTTAAAACCCTAGGCAAAAAATCCTTTAGTTTTTGGATACCAGAATGAAAGGCTGGATGCACCCTTGCATGCTCAGCATCTATCCTTGGCAGGGATATCCTAACCAAATTCAATGCCTCCATTAATTTTAATACCTGCCATAGCTCCCCACACTACTCTGTCTCTTATACCAACCAGAAGAATTCCCTTCCATTCTAACATCCCTGCCAGCTCTCCTCCCTGAGGTGTCAGCCACAATGTGGGACACCTCCAAGCCCCCTGTGACCACCTACCACATTCCCATTAACATTTCCTTACAAGACCCTGCCTTCAGCTAAAGCAAGTTGTCTCCTATCACCTCTCTGGCTGCCTCAACTATGGCCAGGGAATCTTCTTCCTATGTAGAATTAACACATCAGTTTACCCACTAGCTGGACAGGAACTTGCCTGGCTCTTGTACTCTTCCCAATTCTTTGTATTAGTATTGGCCTACTT
>PVKS010037862.1:0-18337 GCA_004027875.1 Aplodontia rufa
GACCACATAACAGAATTTTAACTTTTCAACACCAACTTCAACATTGGTTATTCTAAGTCTTTTAAAATCTAACCATGCTTGTATTTGTGAAATAGGAATTATTCTGGCTTTATTTGTATTTCTTTTTTTTTTTAAGAGAGGGACAGTGAGAAAGAGAGAATCAGTTTTATTTAGTTTTTCACGTAGCCCTCGTTGCTCCGACACTTTACTGTGTATGTGGTACTGGGATTCGAACCTGTGTCTCCCGCATGCCAGGCAAGCACCTTAACCACTGAGCAACCACTCCATCCCCATTTGAATTTCTTAATTGACTGTTAGTTACCCTTTCAGTTGCATACTGTGAATTCTTTTGTCCTTTTTTTGTGAAATTCACTTTGTATTTCATTGCTTTTATAATTTCCTTCTCTCTCTCTTGAGATTCCTTTGGGTTTTCTATATACTCAATTAAGTTATCCTCAAATGAAGATTTTACTTCTTTTTTCTCTGGTATTTATGACTTTTTATCTCTTGTCTTATGACCTTAATCATATGACAAGATTGTTGTATAATGTTGAAATGAGATGTCAAGAGAAGACATCATTGCTTTGTTCCCAATTGTAGGCCAAAATATTAGCTTTCATCATAAATATGAAGTTAACTGTATGACTGCTTATGTTAGTCTGTACTTACTACTAACATTTTCTAGAATTTGTGAAAGCCTTTTACTGTACCTATTGAGATCTTTAGATGGATTTTCTCCCTTATTCTGTATATTGATTGACAATATTAAATCAATCCTGCATTCCTGGAATAATCAGCACTTTGACCCAGTTTATTGTTATTATTTTTGTGCACATATGGATATTACTGGATATGGTTTCATTAATATTTAACAAAATATTCTAAAATTTTGTCAAAGATATTTGTAATTTTGTTGATGAAAGATTTTAGATCATAGCTTTCTTTCCTTTTTCTGCGTGGAATTGATATTAGGTTAATGCTAACCATCTAAAATGTGTTATTTATGTTTAATTGGTATTATTTTTTCATTACATGTTTGGCAGTATTCATTGGTGAAACTGTTTTAAATTTTTAATTTAAATTACAGATTCCAATTCTTTAATGTATATAGGGATACTTGGATTTTGTATTTCTTTCTACACCAATTTTTGCTTTTTATGTCTTTCAAGAATTTTGTCCATTCACTTTGAGTAATACTTTAAATTTAAATGTAACTTTAGGTTTCAAGAGAATTTACTAATGATGTTGGTTCACTGGGTTAGTGAAACACACATATTTTTCCATGAGCTAAGTAAGGAATGAGCTTTCGGGGAGCGGGCAGGGCCATAGACAACCACAAGACAGTGAGAACTGGTAGACATTTCCAACCTCAGCAGCCTCTGCTGAAGTTATATCCTAAGAGATAGGCACGATGGTTTTCTTAAAGAAAGTACTCAACAAGTATTTGCTAACTGTCCTTAAGCACTCCTTGGACACTCCATGTTAATTATTTTATATGAAGAAATGTAACAGCATGAGTTCTTTCTAAGATATTAAGGCTGCTTTCTTTATTAATAAAATGGGATACAGGGATTTTAAATTAATTCTAAAAATCTTAAACTCAATTTATATAAAGACCCTGTAATCGTTCATTGGAATTCTTTCTTCATTTACAAAATCCACACAGCATAAAGTATTAGCAAAAGCTTATTGACTGAATCATCCAGCTTTTTTTTTTATCACAATTCAATGCATTAGAACCTCATGCTTCTGTTTTTAAATAACAGTTTTAGCAATTTTTAACAAATCCAATCAGGTTCTTATTAAATTTTTTTCTTTTATTTTTATTGTTGTATTTCATGTGTTTACATCCCCATGGTCACTTCCCGAGGGATGATCTTGCTTTCTGCTTCATTCAAAAGCTCTTCCCTTATCATCATCCCAATGGTTTTCTAAATCCTCCCCAAAAAAAGTAGATTCATGTTTATTATAGTTTACTGATATCTTTTTAAAATTTAGGTCACTTTTTGGAAATAGGAAGACAAATTCCCAATTTATTGGAGCAAAGTGAACAGGTCACTGTATCTGAAATTATTAAAATGAAAAGAAAAAGGCTAGTGTAATTAGTGATGTTAACTGTTGAGATAATATTTTTCTGTTAGGATAAAGTTAACCTGTGCTAAAGACTATCTGCATTTTTTGATTCCAGTGGGGAGAAATGACAAAAACTGATGGACTAAAAGAGAACAGAAGAACACAGAACTCAATGAGGCAAAGTCAATGCCAATATCAAGGAATCATCAGAAAGGGTCTGAACCGACTTGTTAACTCTCTAATTAGCTTAGCCATTGTACACAGAGATTCAGTCTGAAATGTCTGCTCCTGAGAAGACAATGCAGTCCAAAGTTCACATTATCTAAAAACAAATCCTTTAGAATAGCCCACTTGTGTATTCCTTTATGATTAAATGAATGGGAGCATAATTACAGTCATTTTCCAAATAGGTTAAACTGTGCTTCACAAATCTTCAAGAAAGCACATAGATGTGTTTGAAGAGAAATTCTGCATCTAGCCATCTGTCAGCATGTAATGACAAACCAGAATTCTATGTGGAAATTAATAAAAAATGCACACAAGTATGAGTTATTTTTCTTTCCTAAATGAAATACTGTCCATCTGTGCTTCACATCTGAAGACTAGGTCAAGCAATGGGTCCAAATACGGAAATATCAAAAACAAAATTCAAGGAAAATAGATAAAACATCCTCATTTATCCAAATCAATTTGAACTGCTTGGTACATGATATTGAAGACAACTTCAAGCCCATAGTTTATCAACCACAGCATACCTTCACAGAAAGATACCTTTCAAAGGTTCTCCTTCACTGATCTTCATTCATTTCCCTTCTTTCAGTGATGCCAATTTTACCAGTAGAGTTCAGATCCCAGAGGCCTACATGCTACCCTAAATGAAATTAAACACAAGGATAAATATATGGTAAAAGTCTTTAAGTGACACCAATATTTTATTTTACTTTATTTTTGACATCAACTGTTTGATCTTCATTCTATTGCTTTTATGTAAGCATAATCATCTACCAAAAAGTAGCTTTTGCAAAGGAAACAATCAAGAGCATGAAAAGAGATCATAGAGAATGGGAGAAAATATTTACCACCTGCTCCTCAGGTGGAGTATTCATATCCAGGATATACAAAGAACTCAAAAAACCTAACACCAAACCAAATAAGCCAATCAATACATGGACAAAATAACTAGCCAGACACCTCTCAAAAGAAGAAATGCAAATGGTCAGCAACTATATGAAAAAAATGTTCAACATCTCTTGCAATTAGAGAAATGCAAATTGAAACTACACTGAGAGTTTATCTCACTCCAGTCAGAATGGCAATTATCAAGAATATGAACAATAAATGTTGGTGAGGATGTGGGGAAAAGGATTACACTTATTCATTGTTGGTGGGACTGTAAACTGATACTACCACTCTGGAAAGCAGTATGGAGATTCTTCAAAAAATTAGGAATGGAACCACCATTTCATCCAGCTACCTCATTCCACGGTATATAGCCAAAGGATTTAAAATCCACATACTGCAGTGATGCAGCCACAACATTTATAGCAGCACAATTCACAATAGCCAAGCTATGGAGCCAACCAAGGTATATTTCAACATATGAATGGATAAAGAAAATGTAATATATATACACAATGGAGTATTAGTCACAAAGAAGAATGACTTTATGGCATTTGCCAGTAAATGAATGGAACTGAAGGTTATCATGAAATAAGTCAGTCTAAAAAAGTCAAAGATTGAATGTTTTCTCTGATATGCGAAAGCTAATTCAAAATGTTGGAAAAATCAGAATAATAAACAAAGGGGAATGAAAGGGAGAGAGGAGAGGAAGGATAAGACAAACAGAGTTCAAGGAATGAATCAGATCCAGCTTTCTTATGTACATTTATGAATATAACACAGTGATTCTTACCATCATGTAAATCAACAAGATATTAATTTAAAGAAAACACAACAAACTATTAGTAAATAACAGAAATATCAGTAAGTGTAGAGAAGAGAACAGGGGGTGGAAGAAAGGGAAGGGGACAGGAGGGAAAATACTGGGGACTAAATTGGAACAAGTTATATTCCATGCTTTTACAATTATTTCGTTGTATATTCTATTGTCATATATAATTAAAAAGAACCAATAAAACTTGAAAAAAACCAAAAAGGTTCCTTTTGTTTATTTTCTTCCATGTCTTTCAATGAATGTGGAAAGATAATGATACCTTCATAAAATTATATGCAGGCATTCACATATGCCCTGAAATATTTCGCTTTAGATTTTTTCTAATTATTTCTTTAAATTAATGACTTTGGGAGATTCTATGCCTAAATAATAATAGTCTAAATGAAATTGATGCTTATTTTACCAATTGCGAGAATCTACACATCTTTAATATTTATTTACAATATTACTTTTAGCATAAGTTTTAAGATTTTAAAATTCTTTTTTTTTAAATTTTAAAATTCTTAAGACAAAATTTTCCCTATAGAGAAAATCAAAGATATACCAAAAGAACTTTTTACAGGAGATAATATCAGTTCTTTATTCTGAACTCAAAGTAATATTGGAAGTGACATGTTCAATAATATGTTACATTATCTTTTGTTCTGAAATTGCTTTGACTGATGTTGAACTTGGAATAGTATCACCTTTAAACCTGTGGAAGAGGGTCCTGTCTTGGGACATAGAATTTATAGAGAGCTTCCTCTTCTCTTCCTCTTCCAGCCAAGCATTTCTCCAAATGGCCAAGGTAGTGTTGGAGGGAATGAACATGCCCACTGTAGTCTGTACTCCCTCTGTTATACCAAGGTAGCTCAGTACCTATTTGACCTCTCCCCAATTTCTCCCCACTGAAGGCACACTGTGCAATTATCAAGTATACCCTTCAGGCCTGAGGGATAGCTAAAAGATAGACTTAATCTACAAGTGTAGATTAAGTTTATATGTTTAGGCCAAGATGTCCAAAATGCATGGAAGAGATCCTTTGCAAGGTGGGGTGATGCCAGATGAGGTTACAGAGAGGCAACAGGTGTTCCCATACTTGAAGGATCAGATGATGCTGAATTTAAACTCAGATTCCATTTTGCTATCAGGAAGCTATACATCAGGATGGAAGGGTAGATCGCACGCTCTTAATGAGTTTGTTAGCTTGCTTTCTAATTTTCAAATATTAAGGCACCCAGTATGTGAGTCTCCATCTGAACTTCTTACCTTGGGCTCCACAAATGTTAAAACCCACGTGGTTTTGAAACACACATTTCCTACATTGCAATTTTCCCTGTTAGCTCCTCTAAATTCAATTTTTTCATTAAAGTGTGGTTAAATTTTTTATGAGACTTCTATGACCTAAATTTTAGAGGTTCTTTTCCTTCATGTTAATGATTGTGGTATTCCAGTCTATACCAACACCATAGTATGCTTCCAATATTATGTAGTAATTGTAAATCACTTTAGTTGATGGCCTCTATGGTAGTCAATTGTCACAGGCCATATGGTAGCCTCCATTCTCCATACTCTTCAACAACATTACAAGCCAAAACCTTCAGAATGAAAAACCTCCGACTTCAGTGGGAAAACTCAATACATGGACTTGCTTAAGCCTATCTTTTTTAACTATTGTCTTAATGAACTATAAGGTTTGTCGACTATGATGCAGGGCAAATGTAACTGTGAATTACATTTTGTAAATTAAAGAGTTCACAATTAATATTTCTTACTTCGATACATGCTGGCTGTCAATTCTTTTTCTCTTAGAAACTGAGTAGGAAGGGGTATGCTTGTTGAATTTGTTGGTGATAGTGATGAGGGTGGTGGTGATGATGGTGGCAACCTTGGTAATGGTGGTTGTAATGGTGCTAACAGTATGTAATTGTGGTGCTGATGGTGGTGATGGTATGGTGGCAATGTTGATAGTGGTTGTAATAACAGTGATGAGGGTAGTTGTGGTGTCACGGTGGAGGTGAAGTGTGAGTTCTAATCTAGGCGGGGTATTTTGTCTTTTTCCTACCCACCTATTCTTACTCCTCCTTCTCTGGAGGGCATATACCCTCTGCTACCATGCCTAATTTTCTCATTCAGAATATACTGTATAGAAGTCAAGAAATTGTTTTAAATTTTACAAATTCTAATTCCTAGAATATTATACTGTATCTAAAGAGGCACTGACTGCATATGTGTTATTGTATGAATGCCGGAACCAGTGTTTCTGTACTTTTGACAGCCGAATGTTTGGGACTCACTAGAAAATGCTGACTTAAAATTGGGTTAGTTGAGGGTAAAACATATGGTTGAAGTAAGAGGTGTTGAAATAAGAGGTGTATGATAGCACTGAAATTTTTTTTATTATAATTTCATCTTTAAAACTACTTAATGGAAATCCACTATATTACATATGCTTGAGGTAGCATCTCTGTACAGAAAAAAGACCCAGCCCTCCTGAGGCTTATGTTTCAGTGCAGATAAAAAGTTAGCAGTGGACACAGTGGAATGTGAAAAATAATATGTTAAATGTTGCTATATTATAGGAAAGAAAACATCTAAAGATATAAGCAGTGTGAGGGTAAGCATGAATTGGGCTAAAATTTTAAATAGTGTGGTTAAGGAAGGACACATTCAGAAGGTGACTATTTCAATGGACTTAAATGAGGAAAGGGATTTATCCATCTGGACATAAAGTGAGATATTCTTCCTCACAGAGGGAAGCAGACAATATAAAAAACCTAAGCTGGGAGTGACCCAGGGCAGGGTGGGGGAGAGTTTAATGGTAGCCACTGTGCCTAGAGGGGACATGTGATTGCTGAATATAAGGAGATGAGATCAGAGTAGAAAAGTGTAAGAAGGGGAGGATGTTACATGACCTTGAAGATTATTACAAGAATTCTGGTTTTGAGCAGAAGAGTGTGCTCTGGGGCTTAATGTTTTAAAAAGCGCACTCGGTCACTGGATCAAAGCATGAAGAGGGTAAAGGATAGGATCAGAAAGATCTTCGAGATCTCTTAGAAGAATAATTGTGTAGAAGCAGGAAGTAATGCAGTGGAGGTGGTGATAAGTGATTGTATTTTGTATATATGTAAAAAATGGATCAATAGAACTTCCTGACAGATGGGTATATAGTACATGGTCTCATTAGTTCAGATTATGAAGTTTCAAATATATAATTTATTTCAGCTTTGAAATGCAAAATTAAAAAAATAAAATTATTATATTGATTATTTGAAAGTGAAAAATTACAAATACATGTAAAAATAAAATAAAATAGTAAAATATGACCAATTAATTTTTAAAAGTATAAAAAAGAATATGCTTCCTAAAGAATCTAAAAAAATAAAACCTTTAAGATACTGAAATAAGTACATTTATGTTAATATCCAACATGTGGTTAATGAAAATACTGTCTTTCTCCCCAGCTTGGTGGGCATAGCAATCTGGAGTTTAGAGGTAATGACTACAGAAATTATTCTATAAGAAATAAAGGTGTTTACTAAATACATGATGAAGTTCAGTGTGGGTGGAAGGGAAGCAAATACCCTGATAAAAATATTCTTAGCCATAGTTCAGGGTTTGAGATTTGGTGCTAAGATGTGATACATATTTTGTTTTGGCCATTAAGAAGAGATAGAAAGGAATCCAAGGGAAACAAGAAGAAGAAATGTGAGCAGACCTGATGGGCACCCAAATTCTACTTCATGTTAAGGTTATATTGCTTGCTATACAAAGACTTCCAAGCACTACATATATCATCAAGATAGACGAGATTTCTGTTTTAGTCAGCTTTAGGATGCTGTGATGGAAGGACCTGGCAAAAACAATTTTAGGAGGAAAAGGTTATTTAGGGGTTCATAGTTTCAGAGGTCTTAGTCCGTTTCTTAGGCTGGCTCCATTCTTTCAGGCTTGAGGTGAGGTTGAATATCATGGTGGCAGAGGGAGCAGGGAGCTTAAGACATCACATCAGGAAGCAGAGCAAAGAGCCAAAATCCATGCAAGATACAGTATATGTCCTCCAAAGGCATGTCCCCAACCAACAGCCCACCTTCTCCAGCCACACCCTACCAGCCTAGAATTACCAGCTAATCCCTGTAAGGAGATTAACTCACTGATTGGTTTATGACTTTTCTAACCCAATCATACACCTCAGCTGCCCTGAATTGTCACATGAGTGACAATTTTTGGGGGTACAGCTCACATTCAAACCATACAACTCCTGCAATCATCTTGGGATGAAAAGCCACTTAAGCTCAAAAAGATAATTAGCATGAGAATCAAATGAGAATTCCCCCACCCAGAGAAACTAAATTAGAAGATGTCTTGAGCATAAAAACCAGGGAAGGCTCTAAGATTTAAACATCATCTAAGAGACAAGTTAGGGATTCTTCAATTTATTTTCCATTATATTCTTAAATGTATTTTAATTTTATGATTAGAAAATAGTACCCTTTTATTATTTTGAAAACAGGAATAGAAGGAAAATGTGGTCACTTGTCCTATCACAAAGGTAGAAACTTTTCCAAGAAAAATTAAAGCTATTACTAAGCATATTTAATGGGCAAGTCAGAGACAATTTATTAATATGTCTCACTGCAGGGAATGTTGGTTGAACTAATTACACACGAAAATGTACACACAGCAGTGGGAACCACATTCACTTTTAACCCCCTCTTGCCCATTGATTTTTACTGTATAGACCTGTATTTTTTGTGCCAAAATATGGCTGAGTTTGGTCATTCAGTCTCTATTTTTCCATGGAATATCCACAAATAGACACAATATATGTAAGCACCATAATTTTGCATCTGGATTTCTGATTTAGCTGAAAGATGTGTAAAAATGTGCAGAACCACATCTAAAGAAACAAAAGAACACTTCTCCCCCACAACCATCAGTGTGATTTATGACCCCTAAACTATTTCCCAATACCTTATTTGAAATTTGGCCTCAGCAAAAATGGAAGAGAGCAGATCTGAGGATCTGGAGTACTTGGAAAATGGATATTAGTGGATCAAATGCTTGGCATGGGCTTTGCTTTCAGCACCTCAGGTGCATAATGCAGTTCAAATTTTAAGGAGACTACTTTGATTTTGACATAATTCACACTCAAGTATTTCTTTAGATACTAGGTCTGAGTAATAGCTACAAAAAGAAAGATATTACCTGGAATGAGTTACAATACCCTTTTCCAACTAAAACTAATAGGAATGTAATTTTTCCAAGGCTCTGATAAATAAAACTTGAAAAATCCTTTGTGATGATCGTATCCATCGCAGGTGCCAGGATGACAAGTGAAGCCACATGGCAATAGCACATAGTGATGTCTTCAAATCAGGCGGGGAAAATTTGAAGGCTCCTTGTCAACTGCTTCTGAAGTGCAATGTGTTTTAGTGCATACTGCTTACAAGACATGTAGTCTCTAAGGTCTGTGCAACTCTTGGATCAACAACAAATGAAAATGCATCCCCACACTCCAGTTTGAAAATAATTCTCCACCAGCTGGAGAGGTGGCTCAGTGGTTTTGGCGCTTGCCTGGCAAGCACGAGGATCCGAGTTCAAACCCCAGCACCACGTACACAACTAAGCGTTGGAGCAACTAAGGCCATGTGAAAAACTAAATAAAGTTGTTTCTCTCTTTCTCTGTCTCTCTCACTGTCCCTCTCTCTTAAAAAAAAAATGAAAATACTTCTCCAATAACAAAATATCAGCTCTAAAATTTATGAGGTGCATGTTTGACTGGGCATTCATCACACTTGAAATTGGTCACTATGGTGATAATTTCCTCCCTGTCACCAGACAGCAGGTGGAAAGACGGGTGCTACTAGTCCTCTGAGCTAAGCCTGAGGAGACTAGATAGATGATCCAGGGGTTCACTTCACAAAGCTCCAAAGAAGTGGGAGATTTTTCTGAGGCAACACCGCTCAAAGTCTTCAGGTTCCCACAAGAGTCTACAGCAATAGTGGATGCAGCTCTAATCTGGAAATTGAAATTGTACAGTTGTGAAAACTGAAAAATAAGCTCCAGGGAAGCAATGAGAAATAGAGGGAGCACAATGATTTACAGAACTCCCCATTTCTTCTGTGACCCCCTTGCATCAGCCCACTCCTCTGGCTTCTGACTAAAGCTCTTCTCTTCTTGGGATCCACAACATTTTCTCATCCTTACGGAATATAAGAAATCAATCAAGAAACTTAAAACACAGATAAAAATCAAGAAAACCAGAAAAAAAAGACACCCTTAAAGCTGATAAAAACTCACATTCCTGAGATTTATTACTTTGGTTAAAAAAATCCTATTATTTCCTGTATATTAATTTCTGTACCTTCTCTCTTAAGACTGTGACCTAATCATTATATATCTTATTAAAATTTTAACCTCATCATTTCTTTACTAAGTACCTCTACATGAGAGGCAAACTCTTATCTCTTATACATCCTCACAAGCTTCTAGGTTTTCTATTTTTTTATTTTTTTAGATTTTGCAGTTATAGGTTAAAATACATGGGTGGGAATGAAATTATTGAATACACACTCACACACGCCAGATTCTCATAAATGTCTTCTGTGGACATAGGTGCAAAATGCACGAACTACTTTTCCCATCTCTGATAATACCCTATAAAATACTGTGGCTTTCTCCTTCACATTTTATAATCTGCTAAGGTTTGAATGTCTGTGTCCCTCCAAAATTCATGTTGAAACTGAATTTTCGATACAATGGTATTAAGAGGTGGTCCCTTTGGGAAGTGATGATATCTTGAGGGTTCAGCCCTCATGAATGAAATTCATGTCCTTATAAAGGGCTTAAGGAATCCAGTCTATCCTTTTTGTCTTTTCCACCTTGTGAAGATAAAAGTTACCACCTGTGAGGAATAGGTTCTCCCTGGACACTAAGTCTCTAAGTCTCTGGCACTTTGATCCTGGATATTTCAGTCTCTAGAATTGTGAGAAATATATTTCTATTGATAAATTATGTACTTTAAGGTACTTCATTTTAGTAGGATGAATGGATGAAGATTTTTAAACCCCAGTATCTTTACTATATCTGAAAAAGTAAAAAACCCATACTCATGACTGGCCGCTTTTGTTTGGAAACTATTAATTTCCTACATGACCACCTAAAGTCTGTCTTGGGTAACTGATTGGTTTGTTATAAGGCATATGTAAAAAGTAAAATAAAAAATTGTCAAAAAGGACCTACAATAATAGATTTGTATCTACTTCTGAAATGAAAACTTCTCACATAAATTAAATCAATTAAAACCGTAAAAATTCCTTGACACAAGGTAAAAGATAAATATTTTGATTTTCAGAAGATATGACTTTATGTCTGTTAATTACTTTAACACTTCGGAAACCAAGTGGTCTACTGACCTTTCCAAGAGTCCTATAAAACAAACAGCAAAGTAAAAAGCAAACAAACAAAAACAAAAACAAAAAAACTTTGAAATACCTTGTTATCTGGATGTGATTTAGATGTGAGGTATCTCTCAAAAGCTCCCATGTTGATGCAGGAATATTTAGAGCTGAGCAGTGGTCTTTCACTGGCTCCTACCCCCATGAGGTACTTCCTTACCTTGGTCCTGGAGTTCAGCCATCTATGGATTGAAACCTCTTAAAACTATGAGCCCAAAATAAACTTTCCCTGTGCTAAATTGTTCTTGTTAGGTATTTTGGTCACAGTGATGCAAAAAAACTGACTAAAACCTACCTTACGTTTACTTAAGAAGATGGCTACAACAAATTAGAATTTTGCAAAGAAGTTTCACAATATTATCCATGTGAGGACATGAATGGCGTAATATTGGTAGGCTAATTATAAGAGGTATCACTGCTAATGGTTAAAATGGTCATTCTACACTACTTGTTGATTGTTTAACCCTGATAGGTCTCTAAAGGAGTGAGAGAAGACTTTTGAGCCTCAGTGGAAAAGTCATTACCAGGTACTGTGAGTGTCCAATAGAATAAGTAAAATTTAGGGGCTGGAATGGTGGCTAAGCGGTTACAGTGCTTGCCTTGCACATGCAAGTACACGGGTTCAAACCCCAGCACCAAGTACACAACAAAGTGTTGGAGCTATGAAACCCATATGAAAAACTAAGTAAAATTGATTCTCTCTCTCTCTCTCTCTCACTGTCCCTCTGTCTTAAAAAAAAATAAATAAAATTTAAGACGGTAATCCTTGGATTAAAGTCACTTGGAAGTACTACTTATTTCTTCCTGATAACTGCATGTCCATTCTTTTGAAAGATCCTCTAAAAATGTTGACTATAGAAGCAGACATAAACCAACCAAGAGAGTGGAACAGGGTTTATTTCTGGCTCCTCCAGACATTTTTCAGTCCCTTCACTCTACTATAAATCTTATCAATTATTACAGCTTAGTCATTTTGGAACACAAATATGATCTTCCTAACATTATATAATTATTTAGTTTTGACTTCCAATGGTCTCCTTCCACAATAAACCCAACTGTTCCCATGGCTACTGCTCTTGATAAATGCGTGCTAGATCTGGGACCCTGCCTGCATTTGTTTTTCTGGCAGATAGACTTTCAAACACTTCATAGAATAGATTTCCTTTGTACCTGGTCAGCTAGTATGTAAACTTTGATCATGCTATTAAAATTATTGATTCCAAACTCTGGTCATCTAAAAAAATTGATTCTTAACTTCATGCTACCAAAACATTTGGGCTGAGGTCATTATAATCCTATCAGCAAGAGCTGATGAATTATTAAAAAGTCAATCTTGATCTATCCTGACCATAATGACAATATCAGGTCTTTTCAAAGACAATCTAAATTAGTTTAAAATTTACTAAAACTATGTGAATCAGCCCCTTCTTGTTATGAATGATACTTTTCCAATGCAGTCTGTACGCCATGAGATCATTCTTTCCTGTGTGGATATGAGATTTACATCTACCTGTCTGCCACACATGCATTCATTTGTGTGATTGAGATAATTGTTAAAGGCCTGCAAATATTTAAACTTGTTCTTCTCCAGTCAATCATTGTTTCCAAGAAAAATTATCCAGTAAACTCCAACATACCTCATACTCACTTATTGTGCTTTGTAAGACAAATAAGTTCAAGACGAGGCTAAAAAAAGTTAAAGTCACCTGGTGCTCTAAAATAGGCCCACAGGCTGGGGATGTAGCTTAATGATGGAATGTGTGTCTCGAATATACAAGACCCTGAGTTTGATCTCTAGCACTACAGAAATTAATTAATTAATTGCTAATTAAACAACTAACTGAAAATTATTTAATTAATTTTAAAAGTCAAGGCATAAATAGAATAGACCCATCTGGATGTAATTTTTGAATTTTATAATCTAGGCCTCTGGCTTGAAGATCTGCTTCAAAACTAATAGGGTCCTTTGTTGTTGGTATCTTCCTGATAGTTGCCTTAGTTACAGCCAGCTGATGAATTCTGTACAAACTCTTCACTGCTGCTGGGTGGCAATGGTCATGTTAGAGAATCCAGTGAATCCCTGGAACAGGAGACATTAGCCCTTGTCCAACCACACACTGTCTTCTCTAAACTGTGTATTGCCCAGCAAGGGCCAATGGTGGGGAACTGCAAAGAACATTAATTTGTTATCTTTTGGCCAAGTCCAAGTGTTGATGAAGGGGAAATGCAGCTTATGGCATCCAGGAGCTGACTACTCACAGTTGGGCAAAGGTGTTTTTTGCTTGAACATAAACCATTTCTACATCAACAAGGCCCTCTTTGACTATGACAGATCAAAACAACAACAAGACAACTTTGTAACCAGGTCTGAATACAGAAAGGTACACAGGTTGTCCAAGTCACAAAAATGGCAAAAATCCCACATCCTGGCCAATATTAGTGACTACTGCTTCTTTACCAATTGCTGCTTAAATTTCCATGTGGTTTTTCTCTTTCTAATTAGATTTATTAAAAATATTCAATCATAGAATTACCTCTACTTTCTAACCATATCCCCTCAAGAGCATGTACCCATCACTTTACATTCTCTCCCAAATCATCTAACAAAAGTCCAAATCCTATAATAAATCCTTCCTAACACTTGCTCAGGTTGCACTTTCTCCCCCAGAGCAACTAGTATAATGTCAGTTTGTTAAATATTGGTGTGCTCCTAGTGGGCTTTGGCTGGAGATTGAGAAAAAAATTCCCTGTCTTTCTTAAGATTTTTGCAGAATGAAGAAGCTTTGGGAATTTTTCTATGGGATGATATGTCCAGGATTCTGAGATCAAGATGGGATAGCGCCTTTGGGCAGAGAGGAAGAGTCTGAATAGGGTATGGACATAGAGTTGATGTGAGGAAATTCATCTTTTTTGGAGGGAGAAATGTCCCTTGTGTTAGTCAGATTGTCATCATGGTGACCAAAATGCCTGACAACAACAACTTGAGGGAGGAAAATTTTATCTTTGGCTCAGAGGTTCTTTCCATGGTTGGCTGACACCACTGCTCTGGGCCTGAGGTGCAGCAGAACATCATGACGGAAGGGTGTGGAAGAGGAATGCTGCTGGGATCTTGGAAGCTTGGATGCAGAGAAAGGGATAAGGGGGGTCATGCCCCCAGTGTCTTCTCCAACTGTGCCCCATCAGCCACCCACTACTCCAAATTATCAATCAAATGGATTAATTCATTGATGAGGCTACAGCTCTCATAATCTAATCATTTCACCTTTAAACATTGTTACATTGCCTAACATGTGAGCCCTTGGGGGTGTATTTTTAGATCCAAATCATAACATCCCTCAAAGATTTCTTATTTCTTGCTCTTCTCTTTGTGAATCCTGACAGACTAGGAGGAGTGCGTGTTTTTACAGCACTAGCTCTGAACCAGTGCTAAAGCAAGCTGCAAAAGTGGTTAAGCGATCAATGGAGAAAATTGGCTGCTGTGTATTGGGAATTCTCAAGAAGACAAAAACCTTAGAAAAGGTCAGAGAGGATGGGATGGATTCGAAGAAAGATTCTTGAAGTTGCTCTGCAAAGGTGCTGCTACACTTTCTCAAAGAACACCTGGATGAATCAACCTCAATTTGGTGCAATTTCTACACATTTTAGGCAAACTCCCAGTAAATCCATGGCCATTATTATAATTAGAGATATAAATTTTAGGGGCTGAAGTAGTGGCTCAGCGGTTTTGGTGCTTGCCTAGCAAGCATGAGGACCCGGGTTCAAACCCCAGCACCACGTACACAACTAAGTGTTGGAGCAACGAAGGCCATGTGAAAAACTAAATAAGTTGTTTCTCTCTTTCTGTGTCTCTCTCACTGTCCCTCTCTCTTTAAAAAAATTACATGGTATTTCTGGCATAAGTTACTCAGGAAAAAACACATCTGAGAAAACTCAAAAGGCATATACTTGCTTTCTGAAAAACACACACTTGTGGCAAGAACAGATCCAATGTGGCATTCCTGCTGCAGATGTCTGTGGCATATTCAACTTGCCAGTGATATCTCTTCTCTGTACTTACTGTAAAGACCTATATCTAGGACAATCTCCTCCCATGTGTCTCCCACATCCCTTAATTTGAGTGCATTGCCATTTCTGTTGACTTCACAGGAGAATGCCACTTATCACAATTGTAGTACCTAAGTGGAAGAACTTTGAGATTTTCCTGGGAGGGGCATGGGTATGCATCAAGCAGATAATGTGGAGCAGTACCAACTCCAGGCTGAGAAGTTATATTGTGGGAGAGAGAACTCCTGCTCAGTAGTTTGAAAATACTCAGCATTTCTCCCCAAGGTAGGTAGATAGGGTGGAAAGGAGGGCATGCTGATAGTTAGAGAAGGTTTCCAAGCTTTATGGAGTTTTCAGGTGGGCTCTATCAATGTGCTTTCCAGGGGCACTCCATCAGTCCTAAGATAGGGTTAGGACAGAAGTCACTTGGTCACATTCTCAATCAGAAAGAAACACTAAGATGAAGGAAGAGGGACCAATTTATTTTTTTCAATTGTGCACATTGAGGGGGGTGTATATGTGTGTGTGTGCACATGCATATGTATGGCAGAGAGAGAGAAAAAGTCAGTACAAGTTAGTCACACATAGGAGAAAGAAACACTAATGACAGTGCTATTTAAATTTGAAAAGGTTTTACATTTTCTTGTAAGTAGTTTTAGGATTGAATGTGAAAAAATCATGATGGATCAACTTTTGATTGCATGTGATAATGTGAAGCACTGTATTTAGGCTGTGGTTATTATACTGAACATTAATGAGATAAATATTTGTTCCTATCTGTGCCTTTACCCATGCATCACAACACCTCTCATGGTGTGAAGGTGAAAGAGGAAAGGGGAATGATGTTGTCCACATTGTCTGTCACTTGATTTAATGAGTCCAACATTGGGATATTTAAAATTCCTATTATAATTTTCATAAAATTAGATTTTGCTTTTAAAAATCACTAAGGAAACATTTGCAGTCTTGGCTGCCCTGGATATCTAAATTCTCACATATCTATTTTGAGAAATACAAAGCATATGCTGATACATCCAGTGGATTCTCAATGCACAGATTTATTTCTTATATTTAATTGTAATAATACTATATTTTAAACTTTTTTGGAAATTTTTTTAAAACATCTAAAACTACCGCTTGATTAAAATGTTTTCCTATTTTTTTAGTTGTTATTATTATTATTATTTTTCAATCTGAAAGACTGGAAAATTCCTAGGTAAGGTGATAGTAGTTTGAATAGTTAATCTTTTTCCTGAAAACAGTAACTCTTGTTTGTTTTTCTTTCCAAGTGAAGTTGGCTTATTGCAATAAATGAGTGTAATCAGACTTATTTGCTGTTGTTAGGAGAGTTTTGGAGAAGCAGCACTAGAAAGAAGGCTACTGGGGTGGCCCTAAGTTCTCGTTTGTCCCCACCAGGGACTGCTGAGAGTGGGGTGAAGTGTCAGGGTGACAGATTAACCCCAACCATCCTCCCATTTCCTGTTAGGAAGCATGAGGGTCAGGTCTCAGGAGAAATCCTATAGAAAAAAAGAGAAAAGCCGAACATATTGTTTTATTTCCATTGACCCAGAATGAGGGGAAATAATTCTTGCAACACTTCTCAGGGAAGAGTTAGTCTATCAGCAAAACTCTGAGGAATCTAATCCTTGATCTGGGTGCCGCACTGACTTTTATATGAAAGTGTTGATTGAAAAGCTAATTCCCTGTTAAAGGGTTTCCTAGGAGGAAGAGAGTTATAGCCTTGAGATCTCTAAAACGATTAAATTAAAAAAAGAAGAAATGTCAAAAAAAAAAAGAAAGAAAGAAAAAGGGGGGAAAGTCTTCATAGCCAGAGAGAAGGCAATTACTTGATTTTCTAGGAGTCTAACATAACCTGCCTATTGTCCCTAAAAATGAGAATTCTATGATTACATACCATTTTCTTCTTTCTTTTCATTGAAACAGTGCTCAGGATAATGCTATCAATAAGGAATTATGAAAACTATCCATTTTACCTTTCAATAATATTATTACCCAGAATTTGGTTCTATTCAAAGGAGAGAACAAGGTTATTGCCCATATCAGGCCAGAGACAACACAACTACCTCTTTTATCTCTGTGAGGCAGGGTGAATTTAGCTCAGGAGATACTTGAAATGCAAGGGGCCCTCTTAGAGATGACCCATTGTGCATTATCTCAGCCAGATCCCTCTGAGACTCCATTCTCTTTTCTTTTCTAGTCTACTGTACTGAGTCTTCTAAAATTTTCTTTCCACCATTTAAATCACTGGAGGTAAAAGATAAAGCAGGATTTTATTCCACTAATTTTTATGTTTTAAGGAAAGAAATGAAAAACTAGCATATCTCTTGTCTTTTAAAGGACTTAGGGTCATCCAACATTTAAATGAATTAATGAATCTAGTCTATTGCCTCCAAAATCCTGTAATCAGTTCTGGAAAATTTCATGATTTTCTGGTAATCTTCAAAATGAATATCATTAACCTGCTCTAAAACATTAAAAGAATTAGTGCTTATTTCTTTGCAATAGTATTGCATTTACAATACAGGAGCTGCATATATTCTCCCCACCTATACGAAAGGATTTCTGTGAGTGGGAGAGAAATCGGGGTTGTTTTCCTTACAAAATAAATTTGCTGAATTAGCAAAACAAAAGTTGTGACATTTTTATGATATTTTGCTGCTAAAGATATTTCTAAATTTTCTAAAGCAATCTTCCAATAAGGATATGCATATTGTTGAGTTATCTTTATTAATGTATAGAAATATTGCTGAAAAAATAAATACTAGCATGCCTGTTGACCACTTTTAGCATATGCTAAAAGTCAACTGAA
>PVKS010037863.1:0-18336 GCA_004027875.1 Aplodontia rufa
ACTAAGTTCAATAGAGAAAAATAAATCAGAGGAAAGGAAATCTCTTGCTTACAGTTCTTCATTAAGAATCTTAGAAGGCATTTTAGTCCAAAACAGGATGCAAAAAATAAATTTTCCTGGGAGCAGGAAAATTTTAAAAAGTATAAGGAGAAACTTAATGGCAAGTATATACATTAGAATTTTTCCTAATTTGGGAGTCAAATGAAAGGGCAAAAAGGAAGAAAACAGAAAAGTTGAGCATTCAGCCATGGCTGGGGATTGGTCAAGTTCACTGGCAGGAGAACAAAGGGAAGCTTTGGTCACTGAGAATCAACATGTCAAATATGACCATTGCAAGTGGCTCAACCCAGCTTTAATCCATGTAGACCAGAACAAACACGAGCTACACAGAGAGTGTCTAGGCGTATGCCTTTGTATTCTAACATTTATGAAGTCTCTACTTTGTAACACAGACTTTGTTCCATAGAAACATTATTTCAGGAAACTCATTACTTACTAAAAGATTCATTTTCCCCACCACAAACCCAAAGTCTTCACTCTCTTGTCAGTTTGACTCAAGAGAAGCAGCTACCAAGGCTGGAGTGGTGGCTCACTGGTAGAGCACTTGCCTGGCATGCACAAAGAACTAGGTTCAAATCCCAGCAACCCATACACAACTAAGTGTCAGAAAAACTAAAACCAGATGAAAAAATAAATAAAATTGATATTTCTCTTTTTTAAATTTTATTGAGTTGTGTTGTTGTACAATAATAAATGCATATGTAGTAACAATATGATATGCCTCTGATCCTAATCCAGAATCATCCACATCACCCACACCCCAGTCTCTTGACTCTTCTATATTTCCCCCATAACAGATAAAAATGTGTGTGTACACACACACACACACACACACACATACATATAGATATATATAAGATTGTGTATTTTCCAGAATTAAATGATTATGTAAGTACTATCTAGCTTCTCAGGTGAGTAAAAAGTAAGCTACATTGTTGATTTCCCCTAGATCCCTCCCTACCAACCCTCCCTCTCCTCTCCCTCCCACCTTTATTCTCCACTCCACATATCAATGGTTCCCCTAGATTATGTGTTGCTTTGACTTTGGTGAGTCTAGTATATGAACTTGACCTTTCACCCAAGTCTGGGTTATGAACTTGACCTTTCACCCAAGTCTGGGTTTTGCTCTAACCTCCACAAATGAGGGAAAACATTTGAACCTTGTGTCTCTGAGATTGGCTAATTTGGCTCAGCATGATTTCTTCCATTGCCATCCATTTACCTTCAAAGTCCAAATATCATTATTTCTAAGAGAGAAAGAGAGAAGCAGCTTCCCCTAAGGGGACAGGGACATGCCTTGACCAGTTGGATGGGACCAGGCCCCCACATAAGAAGTTTACACTCTACTTACGCTTCTCATTAGTAGCTGGAATCCTCAGGGTGGTCACTGGAGACATCCCAATAGAATTATAAGAAGTTGCAGACACCCAGTAGGTCTCACCTCCCAGATGCAGCTCATGCTGCTGGGTGGTGATATTAATTGTTGTTGTGAGGTTAGTGCTATTTTCTGGAAAGTATGATATGATGTAGCCAAAGGTTTTCTCCAGGACTGGGGTTCCTCTTGCTTTCTAAAGTCAAAGGAAACAAAACTTACTTCCAACATCAGAAAGAAAGAAAAAAAAAAGAAAAGGCATTGAAACAGTGATGAGTGGTGAGGATGGAGGGTGGGGGGTAATGTTGGCTATGAGATGCTGAACTATAATCAAGGAATTGCCCTTCAATGATGAATTACATTCCCTGCTGCAGCAATATTAACCTTCAAGTACCAGCAAAGGGGATTTACTGAAAGGTACTTTGGCTTCAGCTCTTAGCATAAGCCCAATTTCATGAGACTAAATGAGGAGAATGCTCAAGCCAGTGGAAGCAAGCCACCTCCATCTTCTTCGGGCTGTATCTTTCCCTCTATCACACATGGACAAAGGGATAAAAGTTAAAAAGCCAAGACATTCCCTCTGAGCAGGCTCGTCTGGTCTTGCCCTGACTTATCTCTTCCTGGAAGCCTCCCAGGGTTGGAGAGTACCTGTGCCTTTGTCTCTCATCTCCATACCTCCCCTCTTTGAGGATACAGCAGGCTTCCCTGGACCAGGCACACCAGCCAGACATCCAGCTAAGAGGACTAAGACATGCAGGCCTGCCCTACCAGTCCCAAACTCTTGGTAAGAAGCCAATAGTGGAATTCCAGGGGCTCCAAGCCAAACTCCTATTTTTGGTCTTGAACTTGGATGGATGGAGAAGAATGACTGGATACATGGTCAGACAGGGCTTTGGAGATCACTTTGACCTACTGCCTTCCCAGTTCAGGAATTTCTTTTACACAAACCACAGCACAAAAGACCAGATAAAATATTACTAATTACGAGGATCCTTTTATCTCTCAAGACAACCCATTCTCTTTTTAAAATAAAAGCATTGAGATATAACCCATATTCTATAAAATTCACTCTTTAAAAGTGTACAATTCCATGGTTTTCAGGATATTCATAGACTCATGCAACCATTACCACTACTGAATTTTAGAATATTTTAGTGCATTCTTTTGTAACCAACTAATTCTTAGAAAAAGTTCTCCTGTTGACGCAAAAGGGAAGTCAGTCCCCTGGCAAGGGCAAGTAGGGGGAAGGCACTGAAGCCATCTCATCTACTTCACAGGCTGGCTTGTTTGATCCTTACCACTGTGTAGCTAAGACCACATGTAGGTATGTGTCATTGTTTGCCTTTTCCCCCAAAAAATAATTGTTGACAGAGTCATCTGTTTCTACTCTTGATAATTTAGAAAGAAATCCCAGCATCTGGGATTGATTCTTTAAGATTTCCCAACACTGTTGGTTGTGCTTTCCCATGTCTGCTGCCTCTGCAACCTGAGGATGTCCCACAGCCCCAGGTGTACAAAAGGAAAGGGACAAAGGCAAGGATGCTCCAACCCTGAAGTAATTGGAATTGGACTTCCAGTGAGGTCACTGGAATGTCATTTAGCTAACATTCCAATTCCAATTTCTCCATTTTCAAAAGGATTTTAACTTTCAGGCATGGGATTGTTTAAGAAGCATTTTTTTTTTTTTAAAGAGAGAGGGACAGTGAGAGAGACAGAGAAAGAGAGAAACAACTTTATTTAGTTTCTCACATGGCCTTAGTTGCTCCAACACTTAGTTGTGTACGTGGTGCTGGGGTTTGAACCCGGGTCCTCATGCTTGCCAGGCAAGCGCCGAAACCACTAAGCCACCGCTCCAGCCCCTTAAGAAGCATTTTTTGAGAATTGAGGGGACATTTAAAAATTTTGACTCCTCTTCCCATCTTTTCTCTATTCCCCTGAATTTTTCCCTCTATTTGTCCTTTTCCTATTTATTACCTTCCCCCACCCTCCTTTTGTGTTCTTTCCCACTTTTTTATTCTTCTCTTCTCTGCATTACCTACCTGCCTTCTCCTTGCTCCTCACTCCCAGGCCTCCACCCTAGGAAGGTCCCTCTTCTATTATTGCACCCTACTATCCCAGTACTCAAAGGTACACATGTGCCAGATATGTTGCAGTGACCTGAGGACACGCTAGTGAGCTGACCCCAGTCAGCGCTCCTCTTGGATGTGGGTGTAGGGCTGTGGGGTCTTACACTGTGTTTTAGCGGAACTAGTTGGGACGGCTCCCTGTGCAAGGTCACAGTACCTCCTGTATTGCACTTCATAACAGCCCTAAATGTTAATGTTTTACACCAAAGAGGTGGGGCCCAGGTTTGTAATATACATTTAGACCATTTACAAAATGATCTCTGGGGCTTCTCTGAGCCAGGGAAAGATTGTGAGATTTGAGGCATCATAATGCCTTCTTTTGGGAGACAAAATTTCAAAAATCACAGTATTTAAAGGGATAAAAGATTAAGTATTTTTAATCAGGAGAAGGAGAAGGAGGAGGGGGAGAAGGAGGAGTTAGAAGAAGAGCAAGTCCCCAGAGGGAGGTCACCTTCCACAGCAACTGCACTAGCCTGCTTCCATCCGCCTCAGCTGGTCTCAGGACTCGCCACAGATCCAGGCCACCTGGAACTAAAGGGAACAAAAGTGAGAGGTGCTCAACCTGAAGAGAGTTGCAACAGGAGGTGGGGAAAGTGGGCCGCCTGGCGAGAAATGCAATGGGTAAAGGTAGGCTGGCGGGAGCCAGCTGGAGCAAGGCAGGGTGAAGCATGGAAGCCTTGCCATGACCAACAAGGTGAACTTCATTTTATGGCTGAAGAACTGTCATGAACCAAAGTTAAAAATAAAACTGCTCATTCCAGCAGGCAGTGGTACACACCTGAAATCCTAGCACCTTGGAAAGCTGGAGCAGGAGGATTTCAAGTCCAAGGCCAGTCTAGGCAACTGAGACTCTCAGCAATTCAGTAAGGTCCTGCCTCAAAATAAAAAGGACTAGGGATGTAACTCAGTGATAAAGTGCCCCTGGGTCTAGTCCCAGCATCAAAAACAAAACAAAAACTGCTCATCCCCAGTATGGAAGGAAGGAAGGGATTGCTCTTGGGTCTGATAACAATATAAGGTGAAAAGAAAAGTAAAATAAGACCCATTGTAATATAATTGGTCACCCAAATCTAGATGGAAATATGACCATAAAAGCTAGGAATGACAGATAATTCATAAGAAAATGTATGTGTATATAATTTATACCATGTCTATGTCCAAAAAGAATGAATTTGTGTGCTCATAATGGCATAAAATAAAAAAAAGGTTGAAAGGAAAGGAACAAGGAAATAATCTTCTCTGTACTTTTTTACTTTACTTATTTATTTATTTGGCAGTAATGGGAATTGAACCCAAGTTTGCACACATGCTAGGTAAACATTTTACCACTGAGCTATATCCCCAGTCATTATCATTTTATTTTGAGACAGGGTCTTACTAAATTGCTGAGGCTGGCCTCAAACTTGTCATCCTCCTACCTTGCCCTCCAGAGTCACTGGATTACAGGCATGTGCCACCAAGCTCAGCTACTGAGCTCTAAATTTAATGTTGGTCTTCTTGGTAGGAAAAGTACCAAAGAATCATTTCTCCTTATCTTATTTAAAAAAACACACAGAGAAACTTATATGAAGAGGTAATTGATTTTTGGCTATGGACACTAAATTCATAAATAGAACTGATCATGTGGATCCTCTCAAAAAGGACACAGGGTAACATAAAGACCAATGTCTGCAATCCCAGGTAAGCAAAACCATAGAAATATCACGAGTGTATTTCTCATGGTTGTCTATAAACACAAGGACATAAATTCTGAGTCAACTTTTTCCAGTAAGCAACACAGTCTAAGAACATAGTCTAAAAGTATACGGTTCTGATAATCTAACAATACAGGGACAAAATTTACAAAAACGAGAAATTTACATTTCACTTTCTCTCTGTGCTATTTCTCTCAAAAGTCTCAAGCTAATTTTGGCAATGGGTGGACCATTGGCAATTTACAGTTCAGTGCTCTGACATGCACCTGAAATGTCAAAATGCTGAGCTGCTGATTAAAGAATGAACCACACACTTTAGCCAAGAGAGGCACGTGAAAGCTCTAAAGAAATGTCCAGGAGGCTAGCAGCCTGCAATTTGGAGCAGAGAGGAAATGTCCCTAATGAAGAGCTGCAGCTGTTACTCTCTGAATCCTTTCTTGAGGAAGTTGTTGTGGCTAGGGATGACATAATTAGATTCCCAAAGAATGGAGCTCACCACTAAGGCCAAAATCTAAACTATTTTAGTACTGAAAGATTGTCTTCAGGGATCTTTTTAATTTTAGATGACTGTGAAATTAGTGAACTCCAACTAAAGATAACCTTATGATGCACAAAAGCATACTAAAGGGCAATTAAGTCAGTAACTTGTTTTGCCAACAAGTGGGTCACATTTCTACAACTACTCTTATAGACTCCAAATGTAAGTACCAGGCTAGCTATTAGGCTCAGCATTTCCCAATAAGATCTACTGTAATTTAATTTATCCTCCTTATAAGGAGATTGGAGCTGTTTAGACTTCACATGTGACTTCACCTGAATTCCACTGAGGTGCTGGCTTAAAAGCTCTGCCAGGAGTTTTCTATTTCCCAAAAGTCTTTGTTGAATGACAAGACAGACAGCCAGTACTCAACTTTCTCGGGGAGGAACAGGCTGGTTTCAGCTTGTCTACAAACCAGAGACCGAAGCAGAGGTAAAGCCCCTCTCAGAGACAGCCTTCGCACAGGGCCACAGAACCACTGAATCTTCAATGGTAACTCACAGAATTGGAGGGACCCGCTCCCTAACTTGTAGAATTTCTCTGTTCCAGTCATGTGGAAAGTCAAACTCAGGCATAATAATATTAGAGAAAGAAAGAAATTTCCAAAGACCAAATGACCATTACAAACCAGTTCTAAATATTCATCTCAGAAAAAAATAGGAGAAAATAAATCAAACTCAGAGATAATGTTAGGGTAAGAAGGAAAATTCCAAAGACAAAGTGATCATTACAAACCAGTCCTAAATATTCATCTTGGGATAAATATAGGAGAAAATAAATTGATTATTAACTAAGCATTCCAGGCATTTGATTAGAAACATTAATGAAATTCTCCTTAGATTTATCTCATGGGCAGTCATTTAGTTTGGGTAGACTGTGATAATGAATGAGTTTAATTCAGCATTTTCTTCGTTCATTGAGGCCATTATTTCCTGCAGATATGATCCACATAGTCTTCCCAATGTAGACTTCCAAACAGATGCAGTTTTAGTAAAAGAACTGCGTGACTAGCATGTAAATCATCTATAATGATTACAGCCAACTTTCCATTGACCACGAGTTGATAATGGATGTACAGTTTAACAAATGGGTATTGGGTAGTAACTTTGCATTTGTGAAAAAAAATGAATTTTTCCCAAGTCAGCCAAAATGCCTATGTATTCTAAGGCATTGATTTATCTGGTCTGATGTAGTAACAATCAGATGTTGTGCTGTTTCTATTACAAGATGGGTATCCCCACAATCCCTGGCAAGCAGACACTTATTGGTGCCCCTCCTAAGGTCCAACAGCTAACTTTTAACAAGTTTTAAGTGTTTTATCTGAATTGTCTCATTTAATCCCACAGCCCTATATTTAGATAAAGCAATCCTGATTTCTGAAGCATAAACAATTGCCCAATATCACAAGCTTCTAAGTAATAAAGCTAAAAACTGAATCAAATTATACCTGTATCATTTAGTAAGTAGATATTTAAAAGCCAAAATTAGGTAGATATTTAAAAGCCAAAATGTACCTAATATGATGAAATCCAAAAGAAAACAGGTAATACTTTGTATTTAACTTAGACTTTTTCAAATAATTAGAAAAGTTCGAGGTAAAGTATATTAAACAACTGGCATTCATTGTAAAGTAGGGAAACAAAGGGCTTATTAATTGGAAAATAATAAATTGGGATTTGATGGGGGTTGGAGATGTATTTTCATCAATTTTCTTTGGGATCCTAAAAATATGGGGTTGGGGGGAAGCCAAAGTTCTCTAGGGGTAACTCTGACAAATAAGTGTTGATTTGATTTAATTAGCAGATGGGAGTACTGAGAACATCAGCATCAAGTGTTTCTGCTAGTTATTCTTAACCAAGCCTGCTGAACTGATAAATAAGATGAAATTGTAAATCTTATTTCTGACAGCAAAACAAGTTGGAGAAACTGACATTAGGAAGCAGCTGGACTGTGAAGAACTAACCAGACGTGAGGCTCTGAGCCATAGTGGCCCTAGGCAAGGAGAGTGACAGGCACAAGGATAAGTGCTGGACAAAACACCATCCCATCCAAGGTAGTCCTTACTCACCAAATTACCTGCTGAAAGGTGTAGCCAAGAGAAGGGTCAGTGTATTCAATGATATCACCTGGGCTTCATTCTAATATTTTAAAGGGAAGGTTTAACTTAGACAAGCAATGCTAACCAACTATTCCAGTGAATACCATTGGGCCATTTGTTTATCGTACAATTGATGTGCTATTTGATATTCATAAATTATTATATTTATATTGATTGGACACCTAGAGATAATGTCTACAGAATGTCAGTGTATGCCAAATTAATGTGAATTTAAGTTTACATTAGACTCACATCTTGTTCTAACATGCACTTTTATTTCTTTAGAATTTAGCCAGGTGCAGTGGCACATACCTGTAATCCCAGTGACTTGGGAGGCTAAGGAAGGATAATCCCAAATTCAAAGCCAGCCTCAGCAAATTAGCAAGGCTGTCTGCTACTTAGAAAGACCTTGTCTCAAAATAAAATATAAAAAAGGTCTGGGGATATGGCCCAGTTTTTGAGAGCCCTTGGGTTCAACCCCTATTACCAAAAATAAATCAATCTATACATATTCCTTATCATGTGTTAAGCATGGTTCTAAGTACTGAAGCACATAATGGTTTTGAGTTTTCTGTGATCTTTAGTAAATGTGATACATTTACTAAATCAATGTATAGAAATGGAAGCTCAGAGTGAGATGAGCCTTTGGAGGCTGTCTAACCTAATTGCACATCTGCTGTATGAATCCCTGTTCTGAAACCACAACCACTAAGAGGAAACTCAGGCAAAACATGGCCATTCGGTGGAGAATACAAGCCCCAGAAGGCATCTGATCATTTCCAGAATCTTATCACAAGGGTGAATTTACCAAACACCTATTAATACCCACTTTTTGTCATAGGAAATTCATGCAGGAGCCAGAGGAATAAACTATTAGACCAAAGCACAGAAGTTGAACCAGATGCTGTCTGAGCCCCTTGAGGAACTTGGCTGTCTATAGTCCTTGTCTTTTTCCTTCCCTTGCTGTCATTAAAGGTGACTTCTCCCCCTTTCCTTAGTTATACCTTTATATTTTTAGTAGTAGCTTCAGAGTTTATAATATATATCTTTATTTTATCATAGGATACCTTTAAATGATATGATACCACTTCAGGTAGAATGTAAGAACCTCATAAGAGCATTAAAGAAGAGATCCTTTGCTTTGGGGGTACAAAGATGCTAAGCTAACTAACTCGCTCAGATGAGCACAGCTTACTCCTGGGCGGGGGGCTCAGTGGGCACAGAGTGGGAGAGGGAATATGCAGATGCCCCAGGCTCCAGGATGGCAGGATTCCATGATTCTCAAGCCTGGCACTGAACAAAATCCATCATGTCTAGGCAGAGGCAGCCTTACACCAGAGGACAAACGAGGAATTATAGGGAGCAGCTTGCCTTCTTCTTCAGTTATTCCCATTTTTTCTTGGCTCCAGTCACTCCAAAACTTTGATGTTTTGACCATACATCGCAGGGCTATGACATATTCTGTGAAAGCCTGCAGTCCCCTGAGATTGTGGACCAGGTCATGACTCCTGAGGTTGTCTTCCACCTACAAGACAGAAACAGCCCTCAGCTGACATGGGGACAGCACATCTTACCTTCTCACTTTCACTCTTCACTCCTCAATGTTCTCTTACCTTTTCAGAGCTAGTAACACCGTGTCTCAAATTTTAAAATATCTCACATTCACAAATAAACCTCCACAGGTGCCTGGGGACAACTTATACCTAATTAGATGTAATCACTTGAAGAAACACACCTCTTTCCCCATTTCCCGTATCTAAGCTTGTGGGGCAGAGATTCCTTTCTCTGGGCCTGGTGGATAGTGTTCTAGAAGATACAAGGCAGAACTCTATGACCTGGGGTAACCTGGGCCTCACCTTAAATTCAGAGGTGATTCCAGTACTTAAAAATACAGCCTCACGGAGCAAGTAGGACAGGGACCTTAGTGGCATCAAGGTCAACCCTCTCAATCAGGGATGAGACCCAGGCAAGTTAAGTGACCCCAAGGCAACCTCAGTACTTGTGATCAGTAGAACTATAATCAGAACACAGATTTCTTCACTCCTTGGTTCTTTCTCTTACCCAAATCTTGCATTATAAATGGTTGGTCTTGGGGTGATCAATTAAGCTGCTAAAAGTCTCCACAGCCTGGATGTATAAATTAATTTTGACACTTTCTTGGGAAGAAGAATGGTCAATTAATCAGTTCCCTTTTCTCAATGTCAGCTTATCATTAGCAAAATGAAGGTGGTGTTTTAAGAATTTCCAAAAGTCTCTTCTGGAGCCAACTCTCCAAGGGAAACTGAAAATTTAGTGATTCATTTCTGACCAATCATTATTGGAACAATGATAATGTTTAGCTGTTGGTTTATAAATCTTGTATTGAGTTGGTTCATGAAAATCAACTTCACTAACAGGATGTTTGTTTTATTGCCACACATGTAGCATAGTCACACCAAACCCTGCAAGAGAAGGAAGTCCTGATATTTCTTATATGTAAGTACAGCTGTGAATGTAAGCACTTAATTATAGACCCGGGGCCTGAAGGTAGTTGAGCAAAAGGAGAAAGTGTGTCAGTGACAGAGATGAGCATTTGTTACAGAGGGACACTTCTGAACTCTCAACTGAGACAGAAGCAGAGCAAGGAGGACCCAGAGGTGATAAGATTTTCACTGCTATAGCCCAGGCTCCCTGAGCATCCTCCTTGAATAACCCCAGAAGATGCGTGGCAGCAGACTAGGGTTTTGGGGAGCAAAACTTGGGACAATCCATCATTCATCATGGGATTATAAAAGTAATACTAATCCTGCGACAACTGTAAGGGAGTCTAACAATGCTTTATTGTACTTTTTCTGCCTTTCAAAATACATACTATTATTTTTAAAAACAATCTTCCTAATCTTTCCTCCTCTTTGGCTGTTAGCCTCAGCACAGACTTGGTCTGCTTGGTGGTTCTCATCACAGTCATGCTCAGAAAGCTCTGTCTAGAAGGCTGGAGCAGTGGCTCAGAGGTTGCGGAGGTTGCAGCACTTGCCTGGCATGCAGAAGGATACAGATTCAAACCCCCCTAGCGCAACAAAGTGTCGGCGCGATGAAAAACTAAATAAAACTGATTCTCTTTCTCTCTCTCTCACTGTGCCTCTCTTTTGAAAGAAAGCTCTGCCTAATGTAGCCACATAATTCTGCTCTTACCAGTTCCAGCTGCAGAGAAATCAAAACAAGCTGTTCAGTCTTTCCTACACTTCGTCTTTAAGGCAAATTACCTTGGCTTGTACCTCGGCTTTTTGTCTACTCCAATTGCCTTTTGCTCTCAGAGTCCAGGACCTCTACTCCTTCACATACTGGCTTAGATCTGAAGCCTCTACACCTTCACACAGGCACTGGAATCCGACTATCAGGCTAATTACTTCCATCAGGTTTATTTCTAACAGTCTATGATCTGTGCCAAATCCTAGCTTACACAAGATGTTGGTCATAGGGTTGAGTCAAAAGTTTGGGTGCAAAATAAACAGTCTTGAGATTCATTTGTTGGATGTCCAAATGTTTTCATTCTATAAAGGGGCAAACCCTGTAGACAAGGACCTCAGGAAGGTTTGGAGGTTGCTGAAGTATGGATGACAAATTTGGAGTCAGAAAACCTGGGTTTAGGTTTGCAACTTACAAACCTTGTGATCTTGGTTTTTAAAGCACTCTACATCTTATTTTTCTAATCTATAGATGAGGATAGCAATGCCTCATTTATAGGATATTCACAATAATTAAACAGGTGATAAAAGAAAGCATTTTGTAACCCGATTAACAGCATATAAGTATAGGTCTTGTTATATGGACATGTTGGAATTTTAGGATTAGTTTTACATGGTTTAATGTAGTTAAACTAATGCTTATCGAGCACAGGAATGTGGCAGGCAAAGTGAAAACCAAGGTCTCTGCATTTGAGGATCTTACATTCTAATGAGAGGGAATCTAATGAGCTTAAATGTATTAATTGTTAAGTGCCTCAACAGAGGCTTAAAGAGGAGGAGAACATCACTCAGACCCTAAGAAAGAAATATATCAGATCTGGGGTATGAATGATCAAGAGAGGGGCAGGACCAAAGGTAAAAAAGGAGGTGTCCTGGGCAAAGGCACAGAAATGTGAGAGCATGATGTGTTGAAAACAAGCAATTCATAATGACTACTGAAATAAGGGCAAGGTGAAAGACAAGGTTGGAGGGTTGGTAGGGGCCAGGTTTCAGAGGGTTAAGGATCGGTACCTTTATCCATCAAGAGTGGGAACCATTGATTCGAGGTCGGTGTGAGTTGGTTGAGCTTAGGTAAAGAACTGAGGAGACTGGCTTGTGTTTGAAAGCTGGCAGTAGAGAGGCAGCACTGGATGCACATTTCCCCTTCCTTCTCACAGTCTCCAGGAGAGCAGGAGAAAGGAAGCTCACCTCATGGACAGGAAGGGAGGAGGAAAAAATGGATGCAAGTGTGGGTGACTTTGTCAAAGAGGCTACATATAAGATGCTAAGAGTTGGAGTGATTCATACTTGTTGCCCTGACTTAGTGTTATACATGGTTTAGTAATTTGTCAGAGTGACGTAGGCACTGGTTTGTTTTTCTTGTTGAATCCTATCTCAGAACCTATAGTTCTCCAGGACCCTACCAACAGCAGGAACCAGGGTGGCCATCCAGTAACTGCCCACCCCAGCAGTTCCTCAGGTTTGATCAAGACTAGGGCAAAGAGCAGGAAGAAAGATGGGGCTGTGCTGAGGAATGCCCTGCTTAGGGGCTCCCTAAACTATAAATTGGTGAGTCTAGTGTCACATAGTCAGGTTCTGGGAGAATGCTTCCGGGGGAGAGGGGCAACATCATTCTCTATGAATACAGGATGAATTAAACCGATTTTCTTTTCTGAAAAAGTTCTAGACCAGGAGAGATCACAACAAACATAATGTCTATGGGATTTTACAAAGGAAAGGGTCTCATGATAACTCCTGAAACAGGATGAGAAAAGTAGGCTCAATGACTATCATGGTAATGAGGTACACAGCCATAGAAACCTGAATAATAATTACACTCAAAGAAGGTGGTGTTAATGTCCCTGGATGGTCTATTGTCTTACCACAGGACTCTGATGCAGTTCCCACTTGTGCTAATGATTAGATAATGTTATAGAATTAAGTTATTAAATTTGAAGTAACTTTATCAAATATTAAAAAGGAAGTAAATTGTGGATGGTAAGATTGGGCTGGAAAAATAAAGATTCTAAATGGACTGAAATGATGGATAAGACCAAAATGAAGAAATTTAATAGGAACAAATAGAACATTTGAATTTAGGATAAAATCCAACAAATTTCTGGGTGACCTGAAAGACTGAGGCCCTAAGCAACTTAGGGAGACCCTGTCACAAAAATGAAAAATAAAAAGGGTTGGGGATGTGGCTCAGCAGAAAAGCACATCTGGGTTCAATCTCTGGTAGCAAAAACAAAACCAAAAAATTAAAAAAAAAAACCCAACAATAAATTATATGATAGCAAAGATGTGTTTTTCTAGCAAGTCTGTGAGGAGAAAAAGTCTTAAGGATTTAATTAGCTTGTAGTCAATCACTGACCACCTCACATTAGAAGGTATAATTTCAGGCTAAATTGAAGAGAATAGGAGACTACCTTCTTGGACCTCAAAGTATGAAAAGTTTTCTTAAAAGACAATGAGCATTAAACATAAAGAAGAAGACTGATAAAAAATGACAGTATTAAAATTAAGAAGTTCTCAAAAAATTAAGAAGTTCTGTTCATCAGAAGTCATCATTAATAAGAGAGTAAAAAGGCAAGCCACAAGGTAAAAGATGTTTATGTTTGCAATATAAGCAAGTAAAAGTTGCATAAGTAGAATATGTAAAGAGTACCCACAAGACAATTAAAAAATCAGAGACATAAGAGCTGGGGATATAGCTCAGTGGAAGAGTATTTTCTTTCCTTTTTTTATAAGGTAGGAAGAGCACTTTCCAAACATGTGCAAAGCCCTTAAGTTCAAAAAGAAATATTAAAAATTAAAAAAGCAAATCATACAATACAGAAAGTACGCAAAAAGTGTAAATGACCACTTCAAAAAGAGGAAATTTAAATGGCCAATAAACATGAAAATGTGTGCAGTCTCATTAAAAATCAGGTAAATACAAATTAAAACCATGATTCCATTATCTTCAGACAATGAAATACTACAGAGCAATGAAAATGTATAAACTATAGCATTACATCATACAAATGAATCTTAAAAGCATAATATTAAGAGAACAAAGCTAAACATAAGAAAATCTAAAATGTATAGATTCAATTTTTATGTTTCTCATGTATTTCTACTGGGCACTCATTCATCCTGGGGAACAGTAATTAAGAGCATAATCATTTAAATTATATTTTTCAGGAATGCAGGCATAATGGTGAAATATTAAAAGCAAAGAAATTATTAACGTTAAATAAGACAATAGTTAACTCTAAGGGAAGAAAATGTGGTCATCAGGAAAGGGTAATCAAAGGGTTCTGGAATATGTTCTATTCTTGACTTCAGTAGTTTTTACATGAGTGATAACTTAATGATAATTTGTTAAATGCAATATAGATTTTGTTTACTTTTCAAAATTCATTATACTTGAAATTTTTACTAAAAGTTAGAAAAATGTTTTTAAAAAGGAAATGGATGGGCTGGAGTGGTGGCTCATCAGTAAGGCACTTACCAGACAGGTTCAAGGAAAATAGATGAAAAAATAAATAAATTTGACTCTTTCTCTTTTACTCTCTTTAAAAAAAAAAAAAAAAGAAAAAGGAATGGCCAAACCATAGCATATCTAATAGCCAACATTCCTAAACACAAATCAAGCTGGAATGCAAAAGTAAATTTCTCATTCTTTAAGTTGTCTCTATGCTCAGCATGCAACATAACCTGTATTAAAACATTTTTCCAATATAAAAGATACAAATGGGAAACTGAAAAATATTGTTTGGTTCTTTTCTATTTTCAGTGTAGAAAGTGAAAAAGATGGGGCTGGAGCAGTGACTCAGCAGTATCATGCTTGCCTGACATGCTCAAGGACCCAGGTTCAAACCCCAGCACCACATACACAACCAAGTGTCAGAGTAACAAAAACCCGATGAAGAACTAAATAAAGTTGATTCTCACTTTCTCTTTCCCTCTCTCTCTCCACCTCTTTCTCCCCCTCTTAAAATTAAAAAAAGAGAGTAAAAAGATGATTCCAGATCAACAAAAGCAGTCAATGAATCTCTTCCTTAAGCCCTCTAATAGAAAAATTATAAGGGCTGGGTGCAGTGGTGCACATCTGTAATCCCAGTGACTCGGGAGGTTTAGACAGTTGGATCACAAGTTCAAAGCCAGCCTCAGCAACAGCGAAGTTCAAAACAACTTAGTGAGATCTTGTCTCAAAATAAAACATATAAAAAGGGCTAAGGATGGGACTTGGTGCTTACATGCCTCTGGGTTCAATCCCTGGTATGAAAAAAAAAAAAGAAAGAAAGAAAAAAGAAATATTATAAGGACATAACTTACCCAATGGGTACTATTAACTATCCTGAATCGAAGTTTGTATTTCAAATCAGAGGTAGAAAATAATGAATCATGCCATTCCCATTTTATTTGAAGCATTCGTTTGCTGCCCAAAAATGGTTTCACAGATACAATCTCTGGTGGTTCTGTTTTCACTGAAAATAAAAATCACACAAGTCTCATATTTGCAAACAGATGAGAGGATGCTAGTAACATCCACCCCAAACTAAAGCACAATAAACCTAGAAAATAAATAAAAGTACATATTTTGCTGTCTGCTGTATGCAGATGGAAACAACAGGGAAATGCAAAAGGAAGGCCATACCCCAAACACAACTACCTCCAAAAAAATAATAATCAATGAAAAGAGAATTATTCCTGTGATTTTTCTACAATTCAGGCTTTTACTGATTGGGTTACAGCTTTTGCCAAGCAGAAGGGAAGTAAAAAGAGGCCATACATATACATAATAATAATCATAAACAAACTATGGGTTACATAATAAACTACAATATAAATTTAAAAAGAGAGACCACATAACAGAAAATGAACTATTCCCTTTATCTAGTCTCCCCTTGGCCTCCTTTTCCTTGACTCCCAGGATGAAGGAAAACCTATTAGAAAGCACTTCTCATTTTCCTTGAACACTGGAAATCTCCTACCCCAAAATTTCTGCCTATGGAAATGTGTATTTTTCTGGTTATAAAAGTAACATATGATCAAAATGTTTAAATACAGAAAAACATGAAATTCATCAAAACGTGATTTTGTAAGGTCCACCTTCCGAATAAATAAAATTTATTTAATGATTTTCTATCATTGTGTATTAATAATGTTTCCAATATTTCATTTAAAGCTCCTTAAGGACAAAGACTAATCTTGATCACAATGTCTAGAATTAAAACCTGGCGTATACCAGGTATCAAATATTTATTAAGTGAATGAATAAATGGATAATCATTGACTCTTTCTCTATATTTCTGATGGTTTCCTTAAGTCCCTTAGAATAGGTTGGCTGGTTTTCAAATGGAAATAAAGATATTTTGGGCTATTTATGGCCACACAGTGCCATTTTCCTCCTAGAAAGGCAATACCAATATCATTTTCCATCAACACTGTATGAATACCCATCTCAGCACACCCTTGCTAACTAGAATTTGACAATATCATTTTAATATTTGCAAATCCCATTGGATTTTGAAAAGCAAGCTCCCTATTTAGGGCCATAGAATTGAAAACACTTACTGCACAAAAATATTCAGAAATATGCTGATAACTACTCAAACAATAATGTATACTCTTTATGCCTGGACTAAAGGGTGACCAATTTATGTGGCCACTCTATAAGTGGAGATATAAATAACAGATATATTAAGTATTTCCAATAGATTATTGATTTTTAGGGAGTACTTGGTATTTATTCAGATGAATTATTTCATTGACCTTTCTACATCACATAATATTTATGATGCCCATTTAACAGAAAATATTTAGGAAAGTTAAATACATTTCTAATAACAAGCCAAGATAAGACTCATTCTTATCTACACTAAAGTTCCTGCCCATATTCATTACATTAAACTGTTTTTAGTCAGAGTAAACACAAATCTCTGTTATATCTCCATTCAACTTCACGACTCTATTACCAAGGAGATAAGTTATTAATTTTTTTTCTAATTAAAATGGCTTTCAAAATCGTCCACTGGGAACTGGTTGTATTAACATAAGCAAAATGGTGGACTAGAAAACTCCAAGTTCATGTTTCTCCGTGGAAACACTGAAAAAAAAAAAAAAAAACAACCGAAACTGACTGGACTAAGCTTGCGGAAACTGAGAACCTATCAGAGGTTTATATGAACAAACAGAACGCCCAATCAAGAAAATGTTACCTTTAGAATGATAGGAAAAAGTTTTATGGCAGTCTTATTTGTCCTTGCCCCACCTGTTCTGTAAGGTATCCGTGGTCTTGGCCTGAAGGAGATGGCAATTCAGTTCCCAGTTCCCTTCCTCCAAGTGGAGGGAACAGGGCAAACCTTATTTACAGCACTCTGAACTGTCTGAAGGCTAAACGATTCACCTCTGTTTTGCCTCCTTTGAATCTCAGTTTGGAAAAGTGGCAGGTACATTTCATGAAAGCTACAGGAAGACCACAGACCTACAGAAGCCTGGGGAAAGAAGTTATGAATGGAGACATAAAACAGAGTAAGGAGAGGCTGAGTGAGATTCTTTGGAAAATGAGAACACTAGGAGGGAGCGGGGAGGGAAAAAAATGGGGAGGGAATATAAATATTCTCTGGGGGGAAAAAAGAATAGAACTATCATATAAGGCCTCTGTGGAACCGTGTCTTCCTCCTCCCAGCTCTCGGCAGGAGGTCGAGGGGCTCTGGGCGACAGGACAAGTATTCCCCACCCGCAAGGAGCGCCTAACTCTCATCCTGTGACTGCTGGTGAAAAGCTTCTCTGAGAGTGGAAGCAACTATGAAATTATAATCATAAATGATGGAAGCCCAAATGGACAAAGGATGTTGCTGAACAGTTGGAAAAGATCTATGGGCTGTCCGGCCCGGCCGGCAGGGGCCGGACAATGCATTCAACTGGACCCATTTGCTCTTAAGTTCTCCAAACGCTTTATTTCTCTTTATCGCGGCTAAAGGCCTCCAGGCACTTCCCGCCTTCCCTCTCAGAGTCAAGGCCCTTAAGGCATTACATTTAGACTCAAGGCTATTCACATTCATAGTCCTTGTTTCTACTGCCATACCAGAGTCACTGTTTCTGCAGCCGAGGCTCTTACTGCCTGCATCTTCTACTGCTGCTGATCTCTCTGCTGTCTCTGCTGCTGCTGCCTCTCTGACTCTCTCAGGCAGCAGGCGGTGGTCTCTCAGGCAGCTTTGCTCCTGGCTGCTGCTTGCTGTTTCCATGCTTCTT
>PVKS010037864.1:0-18292 GCA_004027875.1 Aplodontia rufa
CCCCCACTTCATCCATTCCCCAGTCTCATGTTTTCTTTGTAATACTCCCATCCTGTCAATAGAAATGAGCATATAAATATATATTAATTATTGAAATTTCTGACTTTATATGCCTGCCTGAGTATTGTTTGGCTTTTCATGGGAGTCGAGTACCCAGCCATATTGACAACCCACCTTTTCTCTCCCTTCCCTCCCTCTCTTCCTCCCTTCTCCCCCTGCCACCTTCATAGTTATGATTCCACCCAGCTTATGCAAAATTTCACCTTTGGTGAGTTTATTAAATAAGCATAGCTAACTTTCATCCTATCTTAGATTTATTCTACCTTCCACATATGAGAAAAAACATTCAGTCTCTGTATGTGGGTTATTTCACTAAGCATGATTTTTTTTTCCATTTCCATTCATTTAGCTACAAAAGCCATGATATTGTTTATCTTTCATATGATTATATCTAATTTCTCCAAATTATACATAACAAACATATAAAATACTGAGTAATTTTTAAATGTGGTTCTAGAAATAGCCATTTAAATTTTTCTTTTTCGATACCAAATAATAAACAGTAACTTCAGCCAATCAGATTTCACTGCTGTTGTCATAAGACCATGGCCTAGTAAACTGGAAAAATAGATATACAAGTCTAGTTTGAAAATACATGTCCTTTCAAGGATAATTTCATCTTTTTTATTATAAATTATAGTTCATAGATAAATTCATCAGGGTCTATAAATGTTGATATAGAGTGTGCCTCCATGCTTCAAAACTACTTTAGCAGATAAGAAATAGTGTGCAAATAGATTAATTTAGAAGAAATTCCCAACTAAATCATATTTTTAGATACAAAATTTAGTTGATTTTCATATTCTTTGGAAATATTGGAGAGGGTTGGCAGGTGGTTGGTCAGGCAGGATCAACATTAACGTGTAATTTCGGATGAGCCACTTTGAAAATCATTACTTAAAAAAAAAATTCCCATCATTGTTACTGTATGATTGCAGAAAGTAAGGAGCTACTATTGACTGATTTTTATCCACTCATTTTTAACATTATCCAATCTCAGCTGACCACCTTTCACATTTAAGAGTTCATTCGTGAGCGACCTTCACATTTTCCCGTAAGTCACTTGCACAATGCATTGAGGTGTGACTCTAGTGCAACTTGTATAGACATTATTGAAAGATTGTGAGAATTTTCACCGTTATCAGGTTTTCTCCCAGACACACAGGAAAAATTTTGGTTTGTTGTTTTAAGTCTTTTTTGGTCTAGAAATACAATCCATTTCCAAAATATCCTCTATTTTAATGAAGCTTTAGAGCTATCTGCAGTGCAGCTGCTACTTCACAAAGTGTCTTGTGAAGCCTTAAGAGGAACATGGACAAAAGCAGATTAACTGTCTTGTGAAGCTTTTGAAAGGCCACTGTCCTGAAGAGGGTAAGACAAATTGGCTTGTTGCTAAGCTTTCTTTCAAGTTCACAGGCATGCTGCCTAGTTTCTGCAGAGAACACTAAAGAAAACTTTTCATTTTTTTTCCATTCAGGCTCTATTATATTCTGCCTCCAAAATTAAAAATAGATGGGAACAAAACAAGGCTTGCAATATATATTTGCTTATGCTATCACACCTTGAAACCATGTGTAAGAACTGTTCACTTGTAGCGGCAAGAATATATTGCTAGCTGCGCTTTATCCCTTATGAAATAAGGGCACTGTGCGATGCACTTCTTAGTTACAGCTTCTTGCTAACCATTCCTATGCCTAAAATTATATTACCTTGCATCAAATATCTACGTTCCAAGAATTCTTGGAAAACATCTATAAAATAGTACAGGAAAACATAAAAACAGCTCACCAGAAAGAAATAATACTATGACAACTGTTTTATAAACTGATAGATTAGACCAAGCACATGCGTAAAATCTGTTCAACTTATTTTCATTAAGCATCACTTATGCCTTAGTATGCATCTTTTTTCTCTACATAAACTTATCTTGAAAATATTAAAATGTATAAACTTATCATTGGAAGCAGTAACAGTATTGATATAAATACATTATTCTCTCTGATGTTGGAAGCTCAAAAGATAAGCAACCTTAGCTTTCTATGGTCTTAAAGTTTGCCCCCTGAACCTCACAGTTGATATGTAATATTTACATGAATATGAAATTACATTTCTCTCAATATCCAAGATATTAAATCCTTTTCTTTGTCTAGTAATCCTTAACACTTTTGAAAACTAAGCAAGAAACATGCTACCTGTATTGTTATCCATTGACAATCTGCTCTGTTTTGCTTCCTATTAGCCTCATTGGCTAAGTGTTGCTTCATTATCTCTGCACTATATGAGTGTTGCTTCATTACTTGAATCACCAAAGTGTCAAGTTCACATTTGTGATCTTTTTATTAATACATATTATCTGCTCATGTTAATGGCATTCACTGTGGTGATTCCATGCATGCATACATGTATAGATATTCATCATATCCATCCACTGTTCCTCTACTCTTGTCTCATCCCCAGACACCCTACCTGATCCCTATTAATCATTATTTTACTTTCAATTTAATTTGTTTTTCAAATATGAGAGAGAACATTTGATATTTTCTGTCTGGATTTGATGCTTATCCTGATGTCCTCCGTTTGCATCCATTTTCTTGCAAATGGTAGGATTTATTTTCTTTATGGCCAATACTCCATCGTGTACCACATTTTCTATATCCATTCATCTGTTAATGTGCACCAAGGTTGCTTCCATATCTTATTGTGAATACCATGCATGAATTTCTTTTACATGCTGAATTCATTTCCTTAGGATGTATACCCAGGAATGGGTTAATTGAATCATATGGTTGTTTTATTTTCAGTCTTTTGGAGAGCTTTCACTGGTTTCCACAGTGACAATTCTAATTTATATCCACAAACAGTGTACAAAAGTTCTTTTAGCTCCACATCCTCTTAAGCATATGTTATTGATTTATGTCTTTATAGTAGTCATTCTAACTGTGGTGAGATGGCAGCTTATAGTTTTAATTTGCCTTTCACTGATTAATGATACTGGGCCTTTTTCATTCATGTATTTATTGTCCATTTGTATGTCTATTCTTATAAAATGTCTATTCATATAATTTGCTCATGTTTAAATTAAATTGCTTATTTTTGTTGCTATTTTTAGTTTTTGTTAAGTTTTTTTGAATTCTTTGCGGTTTCTGGATATTATTTCTCTGCCAGACAAATAGCTGGCAAATGTTTTCTTCTTTTGTATTGGTTTTCTCTTTTCTCCATTGAATGTTTCCTTTACTGGACAGTAGGTTTTTTTTTTTTTTTTAATCGATGTGATCTATTTTGTCAATTCTTTTTGTTTGCTGTGCTTTTGGTGTTCTGTCCAAAAGATCTTTGCCTGTTCCAATAACTTCAAGTGCTCTCCCATGTTTTCTTTTAGTGGTTTCAGAGTTTTGGATTTTCTGTTAAGGTCTTATGAGTTGATTTTGATCCCTCTAACTTTATAAAAATTTTTTTTCTCTTGTACATGTAAGATAATGTTTATCTCACTCCATTTTTTTGAAAAGGCTCTGCTTTCTACAATGTATATTTTTGGCACCTTTGTTGAGAATCTGAGGCTATACATGTGTGAGTTTATTTCTGGGTTGTCTATTCTGTTCCATTGGTCTATGTCTATTTTTATGCCAGTACCATGCTGTCTTGAAATCAGGTATTGCAATGCCTTCAGCTTTGCTCTTTTTGCACAAGACTGCTTTGGCTATTTGAGACTTTTCTGCTTCCACAAAAACTGTAGGATCATTTTGTATAGTTTTATGAATAATGCTATTGGTGTTTTGATGGGAATTGCATTGAATCTGTAGATAGCTTTGTATAGATTGGACATTTTGATAATATTAATTCTTCCAATTCATGACAGTTGGGAGGTCTTTCCATCTTTTAATGTATTCAGTTTCCTTCATCAGTGTTTGTAAATTGACATTTCAGAGGTCTTTTATTTCCTTTGTTAAATTTACTTCTAGTTGGTTGTTTGTATGTGTTTGTATCAGCAGCTGTTATGAACAGGTTGCTTTCATGACCTCTTTCTCAGCAATTTCTTTATTGCCATGCTGAAAAACTACTAATTTGTTTTTTTTCCTGCTCCTTCACTGAATTTATCAGTTCTTTTATTCTTTTAGTGGAGTCTTTAGGTTTTCCTGTGTAAAATATCCTATCATCTGTAAGCAGGAATAATTTGACTTTCTCCTTTCCTGTTTGGATGCGTTTTGTTTCCTTCTCTTGCCTAAATGCACTGACTAAAACTTTTACTACTATATTGAATAAGAGCTGTGAGAATGGACACCCTGGCCTTGTTTCCGATTTTAGGAAAGATGCTTTCATTTTATGACCATTCAGTGTGATGTTGACTATGAGTTTGTTTTATCTATCTATCGAAATATATATGTTATATTGAGGCTGTTTTCAGTTCCCACACCTGAAGAATCTGTGTATGAGCAGCCATGCCCCCTAGTCATCAAGTCCATGATCCTCAATCTCCATCAAGTCCGTGACCCTCCATCATCCTCCATGTTGTAACACCATTTCCCTATAGTTCTGCATAACCAGTGGGACAGAGTCAGTCATTCCATTGAAACAGATCTGGTTAATGACAGAGCTAACTGTTGAGCAATGCAGTGGAATGTCCATGGAGCCCAGATTGGGGAATATATGTGCAGGTTTCTGACCCCAAGAACCTTTCAAGTTCAGACACTAAGTCCCAACTCAAGATGGTTCCTAGCTATTATATGCTAGTGATTCACTGAGACATGTGAAATCATTTTCCAAAGCAAAGCTTCTGTACAGATTTCAAGTTACTTTAGTTAGACTGCAAACCTGTGAAGACTGTGAATATTTCCAATAGCTAGGAATTCCAGGATCTTCAGCAGTAGTTTTCTGGAACTCATTTTTCTCATTATCCATTCAAAAGGAGACTTTCCCTTCTGATCTGTGGAGCAGGGCAGCAATTGCTGGTATTTTTTTTTCATACTATATTGCTTTCCCAGGTCTCTGAATCTAACAAAGTTTATATTTTTTTTTCTGTTGGTTTCCACTGTCCACTCACACTCACCTCAGAATGCAGTTATACATCTATTGCTTTGGTTCTTCTTTGAAAGAAAAGGAGCAGGTGAGAGGCATGAAATTCTAGTTATTTCATCAAATGCAAACTGTTTGGTTTTTTTTCTAAATAAAATAATTTGAATAAAAGGGAGGCAAAGGAAAAAAAGGACGAAGAAATGGGAGAGGGAGGGAAGAACTAAGTGAGGAAAAGGGAGGGGTGAGAAAGGCAGAGATAGAGGTCTCTTTAGAGTTGTTACTTAGTTTAGTTGAATATCATTTATTATTCACTGGGTGATGGGGTGATTCTGGATTAGGATCAGGGGCAAATTATATTGGTACTACATATGCATTTATCATTGTACAACACACCTCTTCAGTAAAATAAAAAAATTAAGAGTCATAGAGATGTAGGAAAAAAACATATTTTGTAGTGCTTGCTACTTGTTAATTTGTGTTACACATTTAAGTTTACTACATGTGGTCAGTAAACCATCCTTCAAAAAACTTCCTGTGCCAATAACATACACATTGATTTTTTTTCTGAATTAATAATCTAATTAGATATGTTTGACATTGATAATACTTAAGTTTTCTTAAGCGGAAGAACAGGCATCTCCACACCAATGCAGTAACTTGGTATGTGGAGTTTTTTCCTTGTGGTATTTTAATTCCCTTGATGCTAGCGTAGTCTGTACAACTTTCTTGCATTATCTCTACACTACTTATCCTATAATATAGTTTTATCCGTAACAATGGATAACTATTCCAACATATTTGTCAATAGATAATGAATGTAGAAACCTTGTCTGGAAATCCTCCCTGACGTTAATTCATTAAGTCTCACATTTTTCAATTCTGTGAATATTATAACAAAATTGCACAGGTGAATTAAAATAAGTTTGCAATAATAATTTAAAGCTTCTATATTAGTATTATAATTATCATATTATACTATAAAGATGTTATATAATTGTACTATATACTATATTCTACAAAAAGGTTAAAAGGATCTTATTAAAGCAAAGATGAATTTTCCAAGTAACTCTTGTCCACATCTACAGTGCAGTGCTCAACACAACTGTTCTGCATTTGTGGCTACTGAGCTGCAGGACTTTCAATGCAAAGGATGAAGGAGAGTTATTATGGAACAAGCAACTGTTGTAGCTTGAAGAAATAGCAAAGCCTACTCATTTTAAACATTTCATTTTAATGATGAAATGCAGAAATTAAACCACTTAACAGTTTTATTCTAAGAAGCTGGAACTTTGGACTTTTCACTTGCAAGGTTTCAGTAATGGGATTAATACAGAGGTATATGCTCCTTTACAGATGAGATCACTACAGAATGCTATTAATTTAACAGATCTCTCATTTGAGAAGAACAAAGGGTTTCATCTCAGTGTTCATGGAAATTGTCTACCAAATTTGAGTGAAATCAATAAATATCAATGAATATGTTATAGATTGCTTTAATCACCTTTTGCATTTCTGAAACCAAAAACCTGACTGAAACAACATAGAGAAGTGAAAGTTTATTTTGGCTTACAATTTAAGAGGTCTCAGTCCATAAATGGCTGACTCCATAGCTCTGGGCCTTAGGTGAGTAAGAACTTCATGGCTGTAGGGCATGAAGGAGAAAAATGCCTCATGTCATGACAAAAAGGTAGGAGAGGGAACTCTGTTCATCAGGAAGAAAAAATAAACAGCATATGTCTATGTGGATTCAAACCCCACTCCCGAACCAATTTGTTTTAATCAGCTTTTTTGTCATAATGAATAAAAGTCCTGACAGAAAAAAACATTAGTGGAGTAAAATTGTATTTTACTTCATGGTTTCAGATGTTTCAGTACACAGACAGCTGACTCCATAGCTGTGGGCCCAAGGTGAGGCACAAGATCAAGGCAGAAGAGTATGGCAGAGCAAACTGGCAACAGGATGCAGGAAGTTGCACTCACAGGACAAAAGACAAACTTAAAAGCATAACCCCAGTGCCCTACTTCTTCCATCCATAGCATACCTGCATATATTAACACTATATGTTGGTGAATTGATGCACTGATTGGGTTAAGTCTCTTATGACGTGATCATTTCACCTCTAAACTTTCTTACATTGTCTCACACATGAGATTTTGGGGGACATAACATATCTAAACCATAACAGAAATGATAGTAGACCAATTCGTGGGCAGTAAATGCCTGCAGCTTTTTATATTTTACTTATAATAAAGATTCCCATTAGATACTATTATGATTTCTTACCTGTAGAAATTATATCCCTGAAAATATTTTGAATGTACTTGGACTATATTTGGTGATTTTAATAAAATTGTATAACATGATTTCAATGAATCATATTCTTTTTAGAAATTTGAAAACAATCTGGGGGCAACATTTGATAGAAGCTTCAGAACATGAAATGTACAGTTATCCCATAATGTCTAACTTTGTAAGGTTCATAACAAATCAAATAGAAAAATACTTATTTTAAACTTATATGTGAGTTCAAAATGACCTTTTTTTTTGTACATGAAACATTCTTTACACGGTAAAGATACAAATTTATTATTTTTGACCAGCAATTAGAAATTTTACTCTTCTGGAGATACATCATCCTTTGAGGAATAATACAACAGTTTAAGTTTGACTTTTAACTACTATATAATTGATGAAATACCCTAAAAGTTGTCTTGGAAGTATTTGGTTATTGTAGTGGTTTTTATTTTAAGTTTATTACATGTCATGGTTTAGATGTGAGGTATCCCCAAAAAAGGTCAATATGTAGACAATGCAAAAATTTTGAGAGGTGAAATGATTGGGTTATGACAGCCTTAACCCAGTCAGTGAGTTAATCCCCTGATGGGGTTAACTGGCAACTGAAGATGGGAAGGGTGGGGCTGGAGGAGTTAGGTCACTGGGGTCGTGCCTTTGGGGTATGTGTTTTGTATTTGATGGGGAGTTTCTCTCTCTACTTACTGGAGCCAAACCTGTACCAGTTTCCTCAGTTTCCCTGTGCTACACTCTTCCACCATGATATTCAACCTCACCTTGTACCCAATAACTGGGGCCAGTCTTCTGTGTACTGAGATCTCTGAAACTATAAGCCCCCAATAAACTTTTTCTCTGAAAATTATCCTTATTGGGGACCTTGAGTCACAGTGTCAAAAATCTGACAAAATATTACTTTTAAAAATATTATTAATTAATATTAATTCCTTTTCCTGGTTTCACTTCTGAATTTATTTTGAATTTTAATGATTCAGAATTTTCCGTTTCACTTTGTCCAAATCTTACATGCTATTTTGCTATTACTAAATTATAAATATGGTTACCCCTGGAGACTTGGGGAATGGAGAGAAGTAATAGGAAGAAATTCAAATATAAAAGAGGAAATATCTTCAAACTTGATATTAAACATCAAAAATTTATCAATTCCATTGGCCATATCCAATATAGAAAGTCTCAGAGCCATTTTTCTCATGTTCCTGGTATTTCCTTCTTCTTACAGAGACTGCTACTTCTTTTTTTGTCCCCATGTCCTGTACTTAAGAAATTTCCTGCATGGACCTGCACATAGGAAATCAAACATTTTCATTTTACAAGGGCCTGTGCAAATATTATTTCATTAGTCATGTAATTTAGAGACTTTTGTTTAACACTGTGCACTTTAGATATGTTTTGACATACCTAATAATAGGTCAGATAAGACCCAGAAGGATAACCTCCTAAACAAAAATGACTTATCAGAGATTAATTCTGTTTAAAGGAAGAGTATAGAAAGTTACAAGTGAAATTTCAGAATAGTTTTCTTTCACTAACATTTGTAAATGTTAGAATCCACCCTTTTCAAGAGGAGAAAAGTTGCACACCTGCAATAAATAAGAGGAAATACACTCATCTTTTTAGGATGACATATAGAAAAACCCACAAGTTATAACAATATTAGAAACAATGATATGTGTCTTCAATTATTTGATTTGCACTTACTTAGTCATGCATATTGGGAAAAGAATTGAAAATTCCAAAATCATAGACAACCAAAAGAAATACCCACTAACATATTTTTGTTCAGAGGTTTCTACAAAATAGATAAGAGTTCAGTCTCGGAAACAGATTGGGTAGAGGCCTTTGAAAACAAAATAAAAGTGAAGGCAGAAGATAAAATAAAATTGTTTTATTAGTCTCTCCATCTTATGAACTTATGTGAACTTAATTTGAAGTTTCTAAGACTAAATTTTCTCAATTTAAATTTTATTTTTTTAAATGACTGGGTGTCATTCTGTTAAGTATATGTGAAATTGGGTGGTATGATTTAGTGGTTTTCCCTTGTAATATGCTAATGTTGATACAATGAGTTTTAAGGAGTAATTCTGGAATTGATAAACTTATTGGAGAGATTATATAGCCTTATAAGCATTTGATAGGCTGTCAAATAAGGATAGTAAGCAAATTATTTATGTATTGCTGAGAGGATAAACCTAGGATCAATGAGTTGAAGTTAGAAGCTTGACAGGTTTCAGAATGACATTACAATATAAAATGGGCTGTGTAGTGAGGAATTGAACACATTTACCCAGGATATGTTTAAAAAGACATTTATGAGCAACTGATATGAATGTTAAGGCAATTTTGCACATTGGAAAATAATTTTGAAGGTAAAACTTATCTATTTTTCAGTGCTGAGGGTTGAACCCAAGGTCTTACACCTGCTAGACAATCAATCTATCATTGAGCAGAAACCCATGCCCTTTGGTTAACATTTTTGACATAAGCATTTCATAAACAGAAGCGTAAAATAATGTAAATTTTGAGACAGAAAAAGAATAACTTTTATATGTTTTTTCATCTGGCTTTTATTTCTCTTACACTTAGTTGTATGTTTGGTGCTGGTGTTTGAACAAGGGTCCTTGCACATGCCAGGCAAGGGCTCCAACTGCTGAACTACCAGATCAACCATCATCTTTAAAATATTATGCTATGATTTAATCATTAGTAATGTATATTTGGTTCAAGTTGATCTATTACAATGTTCACTTATTGATTTTATCTTGGTTATTTTTCCTGTTGATATGCTAAAAATTTAAGAAGCGGTCACTCACTGTATCAGATGTCTACAAGCTTAGTATCATTAGTAATTGTGATCACTATATCTATGTTGTCGATGTATTTACTCAGGAGAATGGTTTCAGAAAAGTACCTGTGCTTGAATCACATGTTCACCACCCAATTAATTTATACCTGGAGATAATTTGTAACTATTTTGTACTTGGATTTTCTCATCTACAAATTATAGGGAAGCATTTAGCTTAACTGTTTCTGTTAGCAAAAGGATATATTTTTTCTTCAAACCAATTACCACAGGATCCAGTACATAATAAGCACCCCAAAAATTTTTAATCATATTTGGTAATAGCTACCTATCACCAACAAATACATTTGAAAGTTGCTTCAGGATAAAAATAGGATTTTCATCTTTTTTTTTCCAAAGTTTTTACATAGTTCTTTATGCAAAACGATGTGAAATTAATGTTATAACATGGGTGCGTATGCACATGGATGAATGAAAAAGAAAAATAGAATAACTGGAAAATCGAACAACACTGAAACGTGCCTATATGAATGATGGCCTTCATCAAGTATCTTGCTAAATCAAAAAGCAAATACTTAATTTTTAAAACATTTTTATTTTAAAGAGAGAAGAGAGAGAGAGGAGAAAGACAATCATTTTTATGTATTTTTTCTTCTAGCCATTGATCTCTAACACTTGGTTTTGTATATGATGTTGGGGTTAGAACCCGGGTCCTCACACAAGCCAGACAAGCACTCCAATCACTGAGCCATGGCTCCAGCCCCACAAATACATAATTTTACTTCTAGTATATATTCAGAGTTATATTTTAGCTTGCTTTTTTAAGAACTACTGTTAGTGGAAACAATAAGAGTCTAACTACATCACAATGAAAACATGACTTGTCCTTGACATAGGGAGAAAAGGTACTGTACTTCTAGTTATTCAGGTGCTGTCCTTCCAAAAATGTGAAAGAAATAAAGAGGCAAAGCTTCAAAAAAAGACTTGTTATTTTCAGTGATCATTTGTCTTCATGGTGGTATTCTATCAGAAGATATTCCTGAGTGCAAGACACACAGCTTTGAGCTAGGCCATTTCTATCACTGATAACAGCACATGGGAAAGAAGAAAAAAGTACCCTGGAGTCCTCACATGTAAAATCTGAGGGTTGTTATCAAAATGCACAGATATGGTCATTGACATGAAATAAGCAATGTTTCAGCCAAATACAAGTTTTATGGCAATGACCCTTGAGTATACTTCAAAATGGGCTCCTTAGTTGGACTAATTTGCTACTTGGCACACGGTAGTAAAAGAAATAAGAACCTGGGTATAGTGGTGCACACCTGTAGTCCCAGCTACGTGGAAGGCTAAAGCAGAAGGATCACAAGTTCAGGGAAAGCCTGTGCATTCAACAAAATCCTGCCTCAAAAATATAACTATAAAAAAAAAGTAAGAAAGGCAGGGGATGTAGGGAGGCAGGGGCAGTGTTGCTCAGCTGTAGAGCACGTATCTAGTGTGTTCAGGACCCTGGGTTTAATTCTTTGTAGTGAAAATAAATGAAGTAAAAGATAAAGAATTTTCTTATGCATTTTTTCTTTTTCATTTGTTTAAGAGTTACAGTGTGAGAGAGAGAGTTACAGTAAGAGAGAGAGACAGTTAATTTTATTAAGTTTTTCTGTGACTTTTGTTGCTCTGACACTTCATTGGTGCTGGCATTTGAACCCACATCCTCATGCATGCCAGACAAGCGCCATAACTGCCTAGTCGCTGCTCCAGCCCCCCCAAAAAAATCTTAAAACATTCACACATGTATTTTTATATTTCTTATTTGACACATGCTCATTTTATCAATACCTTTGAACAGAAATGCATATATAGTTCAAATTTTAGTATTTGAAAATTATAGCTCAAAACTGAGTTGATATTAGAACTTTATAATTCAAAATGGGGTGACATAAGCATGTACTACCATAAATACACAGATGAACCAAATAAATTAAAAGAGTCTGATAATTAAAAGAAGTTTATTAACAAAACAATAGGCAACCAAATAACAATGCTAATGATGCACTTCTCTCAAAATAATTTTACTTAAAATTATGGGGATTTCTGTTATTAACATGTTGTCATTGTTTGGATATGAGGTGTTTCCCAAAGGGTCCTGCCTTAATGCCGGAATGTTCAGTGGTGAAAGGATTTGCTTGTGAAAGTTGTACCCTAATCAGTCCATCCTACTATGAATGTGCTGGGTGGTTACTGTAGACAGATGGGGCCTGGCTGGAGGAGGTGGGTCACTTCCCAGGAAGGATGCATCTCCCCCATGGCCCCTTCCCACTATCTCTGCCTCCTGACCCCACCATGAGCTAAGCAGCTTTCCTCTGCCTGGCCTTACTCCATGGTGTGCAGCTACCTTTGGACCAAAGCATTGGAGTTGGCCTTGTATGGGCTGAGGCCTCTGAAACCCTGAGCCCCAATCAACTTTTCCTCCTCTAAGTTGTTCTTGTTGGGTATTTTGGTTTACAGGGATGCAAATGCTGACTGAAGCACATTTCTATAAAATGAAGTTAGCTAAGTGACATTTTAAAACTTTAATAGTTACTGTATGCTCCCTCTTGCACATAAAAGTCCCCAAACTAATGATTCAAATGTAAGTATGAATTTTGTTCATGTAATAGAATTGTGAAGGTAATCTACTTTCAGTATGTGGCTTCCATATTTGTCCAATTTAGTCACATGGATACTTCTCACTGCAATAGTCTGAATGTGTGCTCAAGATGAAGAGAACATAATTATATCACACGAGAATCAGATTCTTAAAACACAATGAAGATTTTTCAGTAAACTATTGTCCTACCATACTTATTTTAGAAATCTAGATAAAAGTGTTTTCGTGGATAAGATGCATTCAAGTGGTTTCTCTGTATAGGTAAGAAAAATGTGTGTCTGGACATCATTCACTCAAGAAAGCTTATGCTATTTTTAATAAGCTCACACAGGGTAGAATTTTATAAATCAGTTTAGTTTTTATTTTTTGAATTCATGTCTAATAGGATTCTTTGAAGAAATGTAAACTGGATATCCCTGAACGAGGGGAAATGATGAATTGTATGTCAGGACTTTCGTGTATCTGCAGAAATGATACACATATTTTCAGATGATGGCAGAGAATATGACAGAGCAGCAGAAGTCTGTGAGTTCTATAGGCATACCATACAGCTGACTTCAGAACAGACATATGCCTAACTATTTGAACATTATCAAGTGGCTCTTAATACCTTTCTTAGGAGATCCAGGCTCTGTCAGCTCCTAATGAGTGTTCTTGTGTTATACTTCAATAACCATTTTACAATGCTCATTTTAAGTTTTCATAAGTTCTTTCTTAATATTTCTTATTACCTTTTCGTGTTTGTCATTATTTCTTCATGTTTGCTGACTGTCATTGTAACTATGTCAATCAATTTATTAGCAGAATAGGCAGTAATAATCCAGCTCTGGAAATTAGAGCAGATAAGCCCTCATTTAAAGTAGCTTATTTTTGTGAGCCTCGTTCCCTCTTAAACCATCAAAATCTTTATTAAAATATTATTTTAGGGAAATTATGATTAAATATGAATTTTTCTATCTGAAGGAAGAAGTATGTATATCACACAAAATTTAAAGTTTACTTTTGTTTCAATATCTTATATAATTTTCTTTGTATCAGTTTCTCAAACTTCAATGTTTGATATTTATATCCTTCTTGTATTTATTGTACAGAAACAAATTTTATTTAAGTTCTCATATTTTATTTGAACCTCGAAGAACACTGAAAAAGACATAAATTTATTCATAGTATAATCTTTTGTTTTTATTACCTAAAAATTATTTTCAGATATTTGTTCATTGAGCTCGACACATAGTTTTATTTTTAAAAATTCTTTTCTAAAGAGAAAGGGAGAGGAGAGAGAGAGATGGGGGGAGAGAGAGATGGGGGAGAGAGAGAGAGATGGGGAGAGAGAGAATCAATTTCATCTAGTTTCTCATTTGACCTTCATTACTCACACACTCCTTTGAGTATGTGATGCTGGGTTTCAAACCAGCATCCCTACGCATGCCATGCAAGCTCTGTAACAGCTGAGCCACCGCTCTAGCCCCTGACACATAGTTTTATCATCAGCGCTGCTAATTCCTTTCTCCTTCTTTGCATGTCTTCTATCCTTGATAGAAGTAATTTCTTTCACTAAACTTATGATAAAATATCTTTGAGTTAATAATTGCTGTGTGGTTACAAAGCATTTCCATATATCTTACTGCATAATCATTGGAATCTATTATTTAAAATATTATAAATGATATTTATAAATATTTGTTAATTAACAGCAGTAGATGTTATTGATGAAAGTATTCAAACAAAGTTCCCAGTCCATTCCTCAAAGAGGAACACTTATCCAATTTAGGCAAATATTTCCAGAACAATATTTGTGCTCATTTTGTGGAAAATGGATGAAGTTCTGTAGCTTTCAATGATTTATAAAAGCTGAGTTTTTTCACAAAGTGGCTTGTTTTTAACTCATAACATTCAGGAAATTTTTAGGGATTGTGGTGAAATCAATGGCTCTTGAACATAGTTTTGTTATGTATAGGGGACAGATCCTGGTGATCTTAATCTCTAAAATCATGATAGAGCAAAATGTAGTAACAGCCCACTTTTGTAATACTGTTTATCTTTTAACTCCTTAAAGTCCTCTTTCTCATTCTGTTTTTCAGTTTTGAGACATTAGATAAATTGTGTAACTCATAAAATGACCTTTCTATCTACCAAAGCAAGTTAATAGTTTGTATTGTAAAGAAGAGTATGATTGACTAAATCTGGCAACTTCTTCCAAATGTGTAACACTTTTTCCACTGTTTGCACTGTGAAGCAGGAGGAAAACAATTTCAATTGCTTTTAACATGTCAATAGTCATAAGCAGTCTTGTCTACTTACATATTTTTGTGTCGATTACCCAGCAATAATACCAGGAGCCTGATCTTCTGATAGTGTATTTGGCTTCCTTCAACAGCAATTTTTTTTTTATTGTTGGAGGAATTCAGATTGTATACCTGGAGATATTTCATTCAAAAAGCTAAGAATTTATCACTCAGCACTCTTAAGCATTCAAGCTGTGAAGATGCAAAGGGATTTTCTCTCACAATATCTTAGAACCAAAGGCTTTTTATTGCAATAATTATGCAGCTGTCTCATGATTCTGTCATGCTTGTCATGTTTGTCCTGCTTTCTTTTGTAATCAAAGAGCCAGTCTTCATGCAGATGGGAAAAATTCTCAGGTGCATATTCCAGATTCTTTTAAGCATTCCTCTAAATTATATACTACTTTATCTGCTAAATGTTAAATTACTTGCTATTATTTTATTTACTCTTTTCAGTAAATTTCATCTTATAAAAAATCAAACTACTAGAACATACTCCTGCCCTCAGGAAAAAAATTGCAATAGTTAGGTTTTTTTTTTTTCCTTCTTTGATAAATGTTATGGTTCTTAATATGCATTTCCACTTCTCCCACTTGAGCATGAATATTAACTATGCAAATAAATTCATATTTGAGACTTAAAAATTTACATAATAAACTTTCTATTGTCTATCCAGTAATGTTAAATGGAAAAAATGACAAGTATAAAGAAAGCTAACATCTTAAAGAAACAAATTTGTGGTAGAAAATAGCTTTTCTCTTTACCTTTGTTCCATATTAAATTTTCATTCTTTAGACCAGGTATATGAAAAAGATGTAATTATCATACACCACCATATCAGAATATCTACTCAGTTCTATTGGCGGATGATCCAGACACCTATGTTTAATTTATATATTAAGTAAGAAACTGAATATTTCATGCATTTTGAATTAACACAATTCCATTAAGATCTTGGATCCTCAAAGTAGGCAAGATATTTAATCCTGATTTGTAAAAATTTATGACTTAAATCACTTATTATTCAAAGTATTTGATCAGATTAAATGGGTTCATTAATGTGAAGGAATCCATTATTACTTGAAACATAATGAGCAAGACATTTTGGTTATTTTTATTATGTAGTTAGCAATCACACAATTGCAGAACTACAAGGAATGCTGTTTTATCTGAAATGTTTTTGTGTGAGTGCTTATGGGGCTGGATAGCAGAAATTTAAACTCCTTCAATTCAGGGTTCCTCTTTCCTTCAGAATTGATTGGGAAGATGAGATGATGTCTTGTGGTAGATCTTTGGCTAATCACATGATTCTCAGGATCACCATTTATTCAAGCTGGAAGTGTCTTCATCATCAGCCTGTCTTAGCCTATAAAAATAAAACTCTTTCTATGGTATTCCTCTTTTCAGCCACACTTCTTCCAGTTAGTCAGCTTAATTCAGTGGCATCCATGTTTCCTACCACGAATGAGAAATATTCTACATTTCTGTGGTGTACATCAAGGTTTATCTGCCTTAAAGCAGGAAGGAATATATTATCTTAATACCAGGAAAAGACAGGAGCAAAGACATTCTTGAACCTTGTCTTTTTTTAAAATTATATTTAGAAATAGGGGACTGGTTCTCTTCTTGATTCCAAAACCTAACATGAATTTCTTTATTTAACTTGCCACACTTCCCAAATAGATGTAAAAGGTACAGGGCAAATTTTCACACTCAACTACTATATTTCCTTAAAATACTGTATTCTCCAACATATCAGTCCATTATATCTTTTTATATTATATGAAATACTTTTGATTTAAAGAGTGAATACCATGAAATTTAGTCATATTACTCCCAAATGGCCAATATAATTTTCAATAGGTTTTTTTATCATCTTTTCATTAATTTAAAAGGACACTAATAATTTTAAATCTTAATTTTTTAGTGCATGTAATTCTTTCAGTAAGATAAAGAAATTAAAGCTGTTCATCTAAGCAACTAAAATATCAAATGAAATAAATGGCTTTACATGTGATGTGATCATCACAGGGAAGAAGAGCCACTCAGGAAGGAGCACGATCCAGCTTCATAATTCAACTGGAGAAAACCAAAAGATTTCATTCAGTTGTATTCTTTGTTTTTAATTTTTCAAACAAGAGATGAAAGATGAGGGCCAATTATAACAGACTCTACTCCCACACTTGACAACAGACACAGGTAGATACCTTCCACCCATGGGTGCATTACACTGTGAAGCGGATTGGGAGATTGGGTTACAGGGCTATGCCAACAAGTAAGCACATATTTAATAAGAACTTGACAGGATAAACACTTGAGATAAATTGCTTTCTCTAACCAAATTCATCTAAGCAAGTGGAAGGGAAATTAGAGCAAGTCAAAATATTGAGACCGAGGTAAGATATTTTAGAAATTAAAGAATCAAATCATAGGTATCAGCATTTTTGTTACATGTTCAGAATACTAAGAAAATTAATAAAGTTAAATAGAATGAGAATGAGACAGAAGATGAATGTGAAATAAAGATAATACTTGGGAAGTGATGCATAAACAAATATTACTATATTAATTATAAACCTGAGAGATAGGCTTCTTATTGCTAGCTTTAAGATAATCAGTTTGAGAATATATTCCCTTATTAAATTTTTACTAATAGAAAAAAAGGAAATGTGTAACATTTGTTTCCTTTCTCTGTATTCTATTTTAATTAACTCATTCAAATATACATTCAATAATTACTTGACAGTTTTTGTCCTCAGGCCCAATTATGCTTACGTATAAGTTCTGCCTTCAACTAGGAGAGATCAATATATGATAAACTACTTCTTAATGGAAGTAATATGAATAGATAAACAATCAGTTGTAACAAGAACGCATTACAAGATGGATAATTTTGTCCACTGAAACCAGTAAAGATGTCACCAAGAAAGAGTCAAGGTCAAAATCGCAGGCAAAACTAATGAAGAGGGATTTCAGGTAGGGACACAACATAGATAAAAGCATTAAGGCGCTGGAGCGGTGGCTCAGAGGTTACGGAGCTTGCCCAGTATGTGCAAGTATACGGGTCCAAAACCCAGCACTCTCGTGCACAATGAAGTCTTGGAGCAACAGAAGCCACTTGAAAAACTGAGTAAAAATTGTTTCTCTCTCTGTCTCTCTCTCTGTCCCTCTCTTAAAAAAAA
>PVKS010037865.1:0-18322 GCA_004027875.1 Aplodontia rufa
AAAAAAAAATCTCCCTGAAATACATGAATAGGTAATTCACACACAAATATGTGTGTGTGTGTATAGTATCATATCTATGAAAAAATTATTAAACTCATAATTAAAGAACTACAATTTAAGGCCACATTGGAACACCATTTCTCACCTGTCAAACTGACACCTGACACAATAATATATAATATGACAACATATTCTGTTGGTGAAATTATAGATAAAATTGGTGTGCCCCTTGTGGACGGAAATGTAAAACAGCTAATAAATGACACATGCAGTTCTGACTGAGCAATACCGCTTCTAGAACTCTCCCCAGCAGATATGCTTCCTACCATGCAAAAGCACATATGTGTTTTTTGTTTTGTTTTGTTTTTTTAAAGAAAGAGGTGACAGAGAGAAAGAGAGAAGCAATCTTTATTTAGTTTTTCATATAACTTTTGTTCCTTGGACACTAGGTTATGTACGTGGTGCTGGGGTTTGAATTCATGTACTTGCGCATGCCAAGCAAGCGCCCTAACCGCCAAGCCACCGATCCAGCCTGACATATGTGGTTTTTAAAATCTGCCTGAACTTGTTATAAACATCTTTTCTCATATTTATGATTACCTTTTCATTTTTTTGAGACAGGGTCTCACAGGTTGTTTAGGGATTCGCTAGGTTTCACAGGCTGGCCTGTAACTTGTGATCCTTCTGCCTCAGGGTCCCAGGTTGCTGGGGTTACAGGTGTGCCACCATATCCACCAGATTTGCTGACTTTTCTGCTTGATGAATTATTTCTCTGTGAGTTTTGTAATTTTGAACTTTGAGCTTATCTTCAGGGTTTATTCATGGAATTTTTTTTTTCCCTCCTTGGAAGAGGTTCTGGATTTGCTTTTGCCCAACACTACAGGGATATTCTGAGCCTAGATCCTTCTACTTTTTATATTCTCACCTTTGGAGTTCCCAAACCACTCAGTGTATGAATAAATGTACAGTGTAAGACTATAATGGGAATAGGAGGGCAGGTCTTTGATTACAAATTCTTTTTTTTTTTTTTTTTAAAGAGAAGGACAGTGAGAGAGAGAGAGAGAATCAGTTTTTATTGAGTTTTTCATGTGGCTTTCATTGCTCCGATACTTAGTTGTGTACATGGGTGCTGGGGTTTGAACCTGTGTACTTGCACATGCTAGGCAAGCACCATAACCGCCGAGCCACCACTCCTGCCCAATTACAAATTCTTGAAATGAACTTTCTTCCTTTTTTCTGACCTAGATCTTAGGCTAAGACAAATGGATTTCCTGTAGTCTCCCTTTCCCCAATTCCCTGGAGAGCTGCAACATGTTTCTGTACACACAACTCTAGTGGTAGTTTGAGTTTTGCTGATGTCCCATGTAAATAACTCTTTCTTAGAAAGCTTACCTATGAATTTAAGTTCATCCAGAATTTCTAGATATATGTGGCAGCAGGATTATTTTCAGATTTTTAGTCCAAGCAAGTTACCTGTTTTACTAACATTCAGAATGAATTCATGTGTATGGTATATTTTGTTTGGTGTTTTGGGAATTGAATCCAGCACCAGGTCCCCTAGAATGAAACTGACTAGTGGGTTTGTTCATTGTGATGATATTTTTACCCTTGTAGACATCGGTGAGATCAGAACCAAGCCACATACAATTTGTCACGATAAAGACTGATGACCGAAGTGCTGCTGGTGAAAACACAGTAAGAATTCTAAATTGAATCCATGCCCAAATCACTGAAGTAATTTTGTAGAAAATACTTTCTTTTCTTGGATGGCTTCTGATAGAGTATGTTTGTCATTTATAAAACCAAAGTAGGGCTCAGTCTCTCAGGCCTAAATATTGTTTTTGCTGTTGCCGACCTCCTGGTATTACAGAAAATAAGGATACCTTCCTATTACAGTTGATGTGGCCCTGTTCATTTGTGTGATAGCAAAAACAGGGGCCACACCTTTAAGAACAGAAGTAGTGATTTCTGTGTGATATTTTTTTTTTAATTCTCACTCTCGGTTTTGGTGAACAGATCTCAGAAAGTTGTAATTTTTTATTCCTTAATACTTGCACATCTTAACATTCCAAAATCCAGATGATTTGCATAATTAGCACGAATATATTTAATGAAGTAGTGCTTTTTTCCTTAAAATTAACTTTTAAGTTCATACTGACTTACTATTGATAATACCTTAGAATTGGGTAAATATATCAAAATGTCACTCTTCATGAGACCCAATAAGTAGTATGCTCTTGTCTCTCCCCAACACAAATACACCTTCCACTGAGAATCACATTAAGTGTTAAGCTATATAAGTAGCAGAGGGTTGCTATTAGCCATCCTGAGCCTCACGTGATGGAAAGTGATGATATAAAAAGCCAGGCAAGATTAACCATAGCGGTGTAGGGAACTGTAATCCCAGGTTCAAAAACAGAGTGGTCTCTTAGAATGGAAGACTTTCAACTCTGAATATGAAACAACAGCTGTGAAACAATGTCAGACTTATACCCCACATTGCCCAGTGTACTGATGAGAGCTGAAGAGTCTCAGAGGCTCTTCCACAAAGCTGTTTATTATATTTCAAAGGGTGTGTTGAAGATGTGTAAAGCCAAGGACCCTTTCCAAAATATATATCATTAGATGTATTTTTTGTTAATCTCATTATGCTGATTTAGGACATCTAAATTTGGTCTGTTTGTTTTCCTAAATTCGTTTCAGCAGTTTAGATTTGCTTATTGGTCTTTTCAAGAGCTACTAAGTAATTTATTTCACAATCTCCTCATCTTTTCTGGCAGATAAGTGCGGTGCTTGGCAAGAAAATTCTGTGTCTTTTTAATATAAATGATCCAGATAGCCCAATTGATCTGGAATTTCAGCCGCGCTATGGCAGTATTGTCTGCTATAGTTGGTATGTACAAAAAAGTTCATTATGGAAGGACAGCTATGTTTTGTCACAGTAATTATATGTGTGAAGTTTTTTCTGTAACATTCATTTCTTTCTATAGCATTTTCTGAGCTACAATCTGTGATTTAGTATGTGAAGCTACCTAGCATGTTATCTGATATGTAGTAGACCCTTGGTAAATTATATTGCATAATTCCTTCACTTTAAGGTATTTATTGAGTTACCATATTGCCAATAATGCATTAGTCTCCTTTTCTTTTTTTCTTTATCATAATTTTACCTTCATCGCTGCAGGTTTGGTGATGGCTACATCATGATTGGTTTTTCACGTGGAGTTTTTTTGGCCATTTCCACTTACATTCAAGAAATTGGGCATGAGGTGTTTCAGACTCGTAACCACAAAGATAACCTAACCAGTATTGCAGTATCACAGACTCTTAACAAAGCTGCCACATGTGGAGATAACTGGTAAGTCAGATCCTCATATGGCTAGGAAAGTGATATAGGAAATACTCAAAATCAACAAGAATTTCTTAACTGATATAAATCTGACAATCATATTGTACTCTTACAACATGTTTACCATTCAGAATTTCTAAAACTCCTTCACGCCTGTACTCCCTTGAATACTCAGGGCAAAAATGTAATACAGAATATACTAGAAAATCAGTCTTAAAGATAATATAGGCAATTTCAGGTAACCTCAAGTCAGCACACTGCACACAGCTGTAAAACCTGGACAGAATGATGGAACAGCTACTTAAGGACTCTTAAAAGTATAAGGTAGGGGCTGGAGCAGTGGCTTAGCAGTTACGGTGCTTGCCTAGCATATATGAGATCCAAGTTCAAAGCCCAGCACCACATAACGATGAAGTCTCAGAGCAATGAAGCCTACATGAAAAACTACATAAAATTCATTCTCTCCTCTCTCTCTGTCTCACTGTCTCTCTCTCTTAAAAGGAAAAGAAAAGAAAAGAAAAAAATATACGTAGGGTAGCCAGGACTCAAGGCAGCCTGAATCCTAGAAATAATCACCAGAGCACAGAGAGCTGTAAAACAAGCCTCCAGTTTTTGCTCAAGGTGCAGGAAAGGAAAGACCTTGTGGTCACAGGCAGTTGAGGAAATCTCCCAAGTTTTGTTCTTCCATTCTTCTCTCGTGCCCCGGCCACCAAGCAGCCTCACCATGACAGTGGTAGCAAGAACATTGGCACCGAGGACCCACAGGCACCTAAAACTTTGAGGGAGGGTAACCTCCTTCACCTGTTAGAGGACCTGTGGTCCCAAGAAGGTGGAACAAACCACCTATTGTGTATTTTTCTCTTTGCCCACAGGTACTGGAGCAGGTGTGGACACTACAGCATAGTGCAGGGTAACTACAGCCCCAGAGTTCCTGGAAAGCCCAAAAGGGGAACCCTGGGGAACCAGGAAAGATGGGGAGAACTCAGGACAGCAATATAGACTAAATACACCCCTCAGCGTGTAGATGTGAATCTTACTCTAAACGTTTACCGAAGACGTTCAGCACTGAACTGAGGTCCAGTATTGGCCAATGAGTGGGCCATACAAGGACACATCTCAATACTACTTCAGAGGCTTGGAAAATAGGACTTATATTGAAACCGTGACCCACAGAAGGCTGCTTGAAACTAGTGGCCTAAACCCAAACGGGTTGATTGCCTGGTCAAACAAGAACATTAACCCTCTACACAAGAAGTAGATTAGACATAGGATCTCAAAATATAATATTCGGGGGTTAGACAGGTGACTCAGTGGTAGAGTGCTTGCCTGGCATGTGTGACAACCCAGGTTTGTTGCCCAGCACCACATATGCAACTAAGTGGAGGGGGAAAAACATGAAAAAAATAAATAGAATTGGCCCTCTTCTCTCTCTCTCTCTCTCTCTCTCTCTCTCTTTTAAGAAAAAATATTCAAAATGTCCAGAATATAACACAAAATTACCTCACATCTTGAAGAACTGAAAAAAGTTAAATCACTTGAGAAAGGACAATCAAGAGACATCAACCCCAACATGGTGCAGATAGCCAAGACTGAAAGGTTCTAAAAGGGCAATAATCTAAAAATGGAAAGGTCATCTAAGAAAAAGAAACAGAACCTCAAAAGAAGACTCAAGTAGAAATTTTAGAACTAAAAAAACTGCAATAAATACAGTGAATTTAATAGCAAATGGTGGCCAGGGCACTTAAAGACAGATCGATAGAAAATATCCAAGCTGAACATAGAGAAAAAGAAGAGTCTCAGGGACCTATGAGAAAAATACCAAAAAGTCTAATATTTGTGTCATCAGAATCCCAGAAGTAATAGCTGGAAACTTCTTTGTGGCAAAAGGCATAAACCTAAATGTTGTAAAAGTTCAGTAGATCACCAAGAGAATAAATTCAAGGAAATGAACATCATCTCATCATCAATCTGCTGACAACTGAAGACAATGAAAAAATCTTGAAAGTAGCCAGAAGACATTTTCAAGGACAGGGAGTTTTCACCCCAGTGCATGGAGGCCAGAAAGGCCACAGCACCAATGTGCTGAAATAACTGTCTGTTGCAATTCTATATCCAGCGAAAACATCTGCTTAACAATGAAGGTAAGAGCATTCTCAGAATAAGAAAAAAATGAAGAGAATTTCTTGCCAGGCAGCAGACTTGATCTAAAGGAATTGCCAAAGGAAGTTCTTCAGAGAGAAGAGAATTTAGGACAAAAGGAAATCTCTGGAATGTTAAGAATGAAGAAAGCCTGGTGCAGTGGTGCAAGCCTGTAATCCCAGTGACTTGAGAGGCCCAGGCATGAGGATTGCAAATTTGAGGCTAGCCTCATCAATTTAGCAAGACCTTGTCTCTGGAAAAAGAAAAAAAAAAAAAAAAACAGGAAGGAAGGAAGAATAGGCTAGGGATGTAACTCAGTGGTTGAGCACTTTCTGACCATATTACATGGTCCTCGGTTCTGTCCCCAGCAACACACACATGAAGGAAGACCAAAATATCTGGGTGCATATAATAGACTTTTTTTCTCTATCTTTAACATATTTGTGACTGTTGAAAGCTAAAGTTATAAAATTGTCTGATAAGGTGTTCAATGCATTAAGATACAATACACAGGACAACTTATAATTAAGGGGAAAGGACAAAAGGTTTTAAATGTAATAAGATTTCTGTATTTGAAATGGTAAAATATTGATTCTGGGAAGACTGAAAAATTAAATATGTATTCTGTAATCTAGAGCAACCACTAAAGAACTATACAAAAATATTTATAAAAAACACAAGATAAATTAAAATTGAATAATAAAAAAAATCACATATAAATAAAGAAAAGAAAGGAGAATAGGAACAAAAGACAGAGGAGAAAATAGAAAACAAATACCAATAGACCTAAATTCAAACTTATTAATAACTACATTAAATATAAATGATACAGTTATTAGGCTCATAGTATGGATTTTTTTTTTATCTGGTTTTTGTTTTTCCAACAGTTGTGCATGTGGTGTTGGGGATTGAACCTGGGTCCTCACACATGCCAGGCAAGCATTCACCTCCGAGCCACATCTCTAATCCCTGGAATGGATTTTTTTTTTAAATAACCATATTATATGCTGCCTGTAAGAAACACTTCAGGGGGCTGGAGCAGTGGCTTAACGGTTATGGCACTTGCCTGGCATGCCACAAGTATGTGAGTTGGAACCCCAGCACCATGGCTCAATGGTTATGGCACTTGCCTGGCATGCACGAGTATGTGAGTTCGAACCCCAGCACCATGTAGACAACGAATTGTAATGAAAGCTACATGAAAAACTAAATAAAAATTGATTCTTTCTCTCTCTCTCTCTCTTTCACTGTCCCTCTCTTTAAAAAAAAAGAAAGAAAGAAAAGAAATACTTCAAATATGATATAACTAAGTACAAGGATGGGAAAAGAGCATTCAAATGCTAATCAAAAGAAATTCTAGGGCTGGAGTGGTGTCTTGGCGGTGTCTTGCTTCGCATGCACAAGGACACAAGTTGAAACCCCAGCACAGCGTATACAACGAAGTGTTGGAGCAACGAGGGCCACATGAAAAACTAAATAAAATTGATTCTCTCTTTCTCTCTTGCTGTCCCTCTCTCTTAAAAGAAAGAAAGAAAGAAATCCCAGAAACACAAATATACAAAAACAAACCCCACCATTACATATAACTACAATGCACCAATAAAAAAGAAACAAAAATCTCCAGCAAAAGAAAGATGGCAGAGCTGGAGCCACAGCTCAGTGGTTTCGGTGCTTGCCTGGCATGCGCAAGTATGCAGGTTCAAACCCCAACACCCACATACACAACAAAATGTCAGAGCAACAAAAGTCACATGAAAAACTAAAATGAAATCGATTGTCTCTTTCTCTCACTGTCCCTCTCTCTCTAAAAATACAGCAAAAAAAAAAAAAGATGAAATGTAAAGAACATGGATAATATGTAAGGGCAAAACACTGGAAAGGAAGAGAAAAAAGAGGGAGACAGGAAGGAAGAAATGTCACAGTATAAGGCCCTTGGATTGTGCTGTATGACTTTGATTTTCATGAAACTCCTTGCTCTTCCTGTAACCTTAAGAAGCAGCAATGTATGCCCCCATTTTTTCAGAGCTTTCCACCTAGGCCTTCTGATCCCAAATCTAATGCTCTTTCTATTGTACCTCACCACTTTTTATATGAACCAATTCTGGGCAGGAGAGAAGGGCCACCTGTTATAAAGAGAACCTGGGTCTTCTTATAATAAATCGCTCAGCAGAATGTTCTCCTTCGACTTCAATTTTAACCTCCCTTTTACTGTAACTATAGATTAGAGAATTAAACTGGGTATATATCTCCTACCTGTGCCCACACACACTCAAACAAGCAAGCAAACGTAGCTAGAAGAAAAATTTAAAGATAAATACAAAAATTCTAACCTTTTCTTACCTTCTCCCAGTGGATCATTCTGTATGTCCTGTTTGGGAGATTACTGACCTATTCCATAATTTATGATTTTTTTGTAAACTAAAACAATTTTTCATAGAGCTCGTATATGTATTTAAAATATCTTCTCTTTTTCAGCATCAAAATCCATGACTTGGCAGAATTAAAAGACATGTATGCTATAATCAATCTGGATGATGAAAATAAAGGTACTGATTTTTCTGAAGCAGATTGACATTTTGTCATTTCAATTACAGAGAATAGTGCTGTGTTTGTTATTATGTGATGTGGATTCATTATAGAAGTAAGAAAATTAACATCGTTCTTTAGAGTTCCCTAAAATAGTGTCCTTATTTTAATAACTAAATCGTATACTGCTTGACTAATGGAATATTAGTACACTTTAAACCAGAGATTTATAATAAATTGTATCCTGATCCTAGTTGGAAAATGAATATATGCTTTCCTTTTGAGCCATTTTGGATGGGTGTATGCTCATATTCTTATGCCTACCTGTGGTGAATTTCCTAGTCTAAATAGAGACTATTTAGTAAAGAAGACAGGTGAAGATTTTTTTAAGCTTCTGGTAGCTTAAGTAAAAATATGTGCTTGCTTGCCTGTACATATATTAGTTCTGATTGTCTATTTTGTGAATTTTTTCAGGGTTGGGTACCTTGTCCTGGACAGATGATGGCCAGTTGCTAGCATTGTCTACGCAAAGGGGTTCACTCCACGTTTTCCTGACCAAGCTTCCCATACTTGGGGCTGCCTGCAGCACAAGAATTGCATATCTCACCTCCCTCCTTGAGGTCACTGTAGCCAACCTTGTTGAAGGGGTATGAGAATGATGTTATTTTGATTTATTTATTAATAAATCAAAACAGTTTTAACAGTTAATTTATCACTGTGGCTTCTCTGTGTTACAGGAGACACCAATCACAGTCTCTGTTGATGTGGAGCCCAACTTTGTAGCAGTAGGTCTCTACCATCTGGCTGTAGGAATGAACAATCGAGCCTGGTTTTATGTTCTTGGAGAGAATGGTGAGTCGAAATCCATTTGGCATATAATTTCTGTATTACCTGTGAAGCACTGGAAGTTTCTCTTAAGACCGAGTCTTTCATTCATTGTTGTTCAAACATCTCTTTTTTAACTTGAGTGGCTTTGTGAATCCTCTAAAAATAGCGTGCAATTTTTAGGAAGATTTTATTCTTTACCTTTGGAGTGAAGCTAGCATACATAGTGCTTTGGAATTAGGCTTTGGGTTCAGTTTCCCCTGTGGCCTCTCTAAGCTAAGTGGACTGTAGGCTACTTACTTTGCCTCTGTGAGCCTTGGTTTGCTCATCTGAAAAATGAGGCCACTTCCGCTTTTAAGGGAAGCAGTGGCTCAGTGGTGGAGCACTTACCCGGCACTGCACAAGGACCTGGTTCAAACCCCAGCACCACATATTACAACTAAGTGAGAAACTGAAAAACCAAATGAAAAACTAGATTCTGTTTCACACACACACACTCTCTTAAAAAAAAAATGGGGGGGGGGAATCATGAGGCAGATTAAATGAAATTGTGTGTGTGATCTCACTGGGCACAGTGGCTTTGTTAGGCACACCTACGCCTGCTGGGTCCTTAACAAAGGTTGGCTCCTTTTATTCTTTGAGTGATAGCTAGTTGCATGTGAACCTCCCCACCCTCCTCTCTACCCCTTTCCCCAACTTTAGGTCAGATAACCCTCAAGAATAGGAAAGGGGGGCGCTGGAGCAGTGCCTCAGTGGTTACAGTGCTTGCCCGGCATGCACAAGTATGCTAATTCAAACCCTAGCACCACGTACACAGTGAAGTCTCAGAGCAATGAAGGCCACATGAAAAACTAAATAAAAATTGTTTCTCTCTTCCCTGCCTCCCACTGTCCCTCTTTCTTTAAAAAAAAAAAAAAAAGAAAAGAAAAAACCTGAGTAGCCTTTTTTTTTTTTTTTAAAGAGAAAGGGACAGTGAGAGAGAATCAATTTTTAAATTTTATTTAGTTTTTCATTGCTCCGAAATACTTCGCTGTGTATATGGTGCTAGGGTTCAAACTTGCATCCTCACGCATGCCAGACAGGTGCCATAACCATTAAGCAACCACTCCAGCCCTGAGAAGTAGCCTGTTAACTAGAAAACCCCATTAAGTTTCTTTTCACTTAAGGTTTAATTCACTTATTTTTTATTGTTTCATATGAACCATTATGGAATTACTGAATACAAATTTATTTTAGAATAGCTAAAATAAGATTTAAGTTCAGAAGATTCTTACAAAGGCACACATTTTAAAATTATTTGCAAATATTTACATGAAGTAGTTTTGCCCAATTTTAATGTGTTTTTTTTATTGCTACAGGTGTAAAAAAATTAAAAGATGTAGAATACCTTGGAACAGTAGCTAGCATTTGCCTTTATTCTGATTATGCTGCTGCACTTTTTGAAGGCAAAGTCCAGTTACATTTGGTAAGCATAATTCTGATATCTTGAAAATCTGCCAATTAAAGTAATAATAATGAACAACTGAATGTCTCATTATCAAGAATCTTGGTCAGGGCTGGAGCGGTGGCTCAGCAGTTGGAGCTCTTGCCTGGTGTGCTCAAGGACCCAGGTTTGAACCACATACACACCTAAGTGTCGGAGAAACAAAGGCCAGATGGAAAAATAAATAAAAGTGATTCTCTCTCTCTCCTCTCTCCCTCTCTCTTTAGGAAAAAACAAAAACAAAAAAACACCTGGTCTAGAAAGCCAGGTGTGGGTAAAGACAAATAGAACTCTTTCCCCTTCTATATGAGATGTTCAAGTGACATTTTAGCTCTTTCCCTAGAAATTCAATAAATATCAACTGTGCTGTTCACCACATTGCTTATAGCAAAAATGACCGAGTTGGTAAATTGCATCTAGAAGGAACTACAAATGAACGGTAAACCTCTGGGCTCCCTGAAATGCATTAACTCTTAGGTTTGGGCCTGTGATGCATGAGAATCTTTGAAACTGCCCATTGGCTTGTTCAAGAGATATTGTACCTGTGATGATAGGCTTCTAAACCAGGGCATCTCCCGCATTAATTTCTCAACTCCTGGCATCTGGGAAGCCAAAGAGATTAGTGGGAACAGCACAGACTGTTCAACTAAAGGACATCTAATGCTGCCCTTCGGGCCAGATGTGTCTTTCTGAGCAAGCTGGTCTAAAGTAGTCTGAAAAGTCCAAATGTGCAGTTAAATTTGAGAAAAAGGCACTTTTCCTCAGATGTACACCAGATTTGTGCAGATAAATGTATGAGCCACTGTTGTTTACGTTTTAGATAGAAAGTGAAACCTTGAATGCTCAAGAAGAACGTGAGACTCGACTCTTCCCAGCAGTGGATGACAAGTGCCGTATTTTATGTCATGCCTTAACTGGTGATTTCCTCATCTACGGGACGGATGTACGTATTATCTTCTTTTATATAGAGCATGGGGGTGCTGGAGAGGTGGCTCAGTGGTAGAATGGTTGCCTGGCATGCACAAGGTCCCAGGTTCAATCCCCAGCATTACATATAAAAATTAATACAGAAAAAACAAAAACCAGATACAAATATTCTGTCTCTCTCTTTAAAAAAAATTTAATATAGAGCATAGAAGAGTTCTAGACTTTACTTTGTGATCTTAGTCATACTTTTTCCTACTGGTTTTCTATAAATTTTCCATATTGAATCCAATGTGAGGAGTGAAGCTATCTGTGATACACTTATGTTAAATATAGATGGCATGATTTGCTAGTGTGTTTTGTGATTTTAAGCCATTTCGGTGGCATAGTGGAAGGGCAGACTTTGGAGTCTACCAAATGCCGGTCCAGTGGGGTTCAAATCCCAGTGCAGTTACTTGCTGGCTGCTCCTCGGCCTCTCCAAGCCTCACTCGCTTTCTCTGTATTTTTTTTTTAAATTTAAACTATGCATATCATTTTATTTGTAACCCCATGTGTTAAGAAGGGACACTGTTAAAGTAACAATCACTTAGAAAGCAACAGTCAACAAACCAGCATTTAATGTGGTATTTAAAATTAATAATTAAAAATCAAATGGAGCAGTGCTTAAAGTAACTAAGATAATTAATCACAAATACCATTAATTCAGTATACTTATTGGAAATATAATTCAACATGAGTAACTTAAGTGTACCTGTATTGATAGAATAAGGGCATATATTAGCAAAGTATTTAAAAAGTTTTCAGGGAGGCTGTAAAATTATTTTTAAGAACTTTAGAACTAATTTTCTAAGCAAAAGCTGATTAACTACAAATTTCTTTTAAGTTCTTTCATACATGACCTCATTTGAAGCAATGCATTTGTATTTACTAAATTCATGTCAATAAAATATTTTTGAATTATTTTATTTCCCGGATCACTAGTTTGAAGTAATCATTCCAGAGATTTGTCTCAAATTCTATTGAAAATCTAAGCCTTTAATGAAGACAGGCTTCTGAAAATAAGGCAATTTTTCTATAGTCTGTTTATGAGTCAAAAACAAATCTTTGGTTTTTAGATAAAGTGGCAGGAGGGATTTTGCAAAAAGAAATACTAACTAACCAAAACAATTAAAAGCTCTTAATAAGCAATGTGAAACTCCAACCCCGTCAAGGTCAATAGAGTACTAAGGCACCAGAGGTGTGGATGATTCAGTTATCTCTGCTTAGAGTTCTAATAATCTATATACATGATTCTTGCCATCTGGAGAATGTGAAGCTGAAAGGGTGATGTCCAACAAAGATTATTGTGAATTAGAAAGAAAAGAATAAGAGTTGATAAATGGGAGAGACACTGGAGATCATCTGCTCTGCCTCCCATATTTATAAGACGAGGAGACTGAGGCCCAGTCAAGAAATGGGTGATAACACCAGCTTACATTTCCAGATTACGAATCCATTTTTCTTAGTCTCTGTATGTTTTAAGGATTTCATTTGACTTCAAATCTCCAGTTGCCTACACTTAGTAGGCGCTCAGTAAATATTAAATTTAATTGAATGTTGATAATCTCTCTCCAATCTGTGGATCCTTTGAGCCATCGCACCTGTATCTCTGAACAGTGCATTCACCACATGGACATGCAACACAGTTATAGCAATAACATCTTATATTTGTAAACAGTCTTCACAAACATTTCAAAGCAAATTTGTTGCTTTCTTCAATCTGTAAAAGAACTCTGTAAAGTTGATAGAAAAGGTGTTGTTTTCCCACATTTGAAAAAAAATTATTCATTATTTCAAAGGTTTCCATTTTCCCACTTTAATTTTTAAAGAATATATTTTTAAAAATGCTTATTGCCATATGAGAGATTTTAAATTTCAAGATTGACTTATAATAATCCGTCTTTGTGATAATTTGGCAGTGTAGGTCTTCTGTATCAAATAAACTGAGATGTGATTGGTTAAATAGCTGGAAATACAGTATGTTTGTATCACACCAACAGTTTATGAACCCTTGACCTCACAAATCTCATTAGCTCTATAACACAAGCAGGGACATTTCAGAGATGAGGACACTGAGAAGTTGGTAAGTTTGTGGCAGGGATGGAACCTAAATAAGATATCCTGATGGAAAACCCCCTCTTTCCACTATGCCAACAGCACTTTTGAAATATGTAGAAGTCTACCAATAAACTAGCATTTATCCCAATTTCCTTCTTGAGTGATTCTGAAAATGCAGCTTTTTTAGCAGCATTATTGACATATAAGTGATAATGACTAACCACACTATTTTTTGTTGATGTGCTATTTATATTAGTGGGATTCGTTTTGCCACATTCCATGCACGGGGCATCTTCTGATCCATCTCCTTCCTCAGTATTTTCCCTTTCCCTTCCCTCCTCCAACCCCCTGATCTGCTGGCTCTACTCCACTAATCTCCCTTCCAGTAGTATTTTTATTAGTTTAATTAGTGAGTCACGCTATTTTGAGACAGAGTTGCTTAGGGCCTTGCTAAGTTGCTGGCCGGCTTTGAACTTAGGCTCCTCCTGCCTCCTGGCTGCTAAGATTACAGGTGTGTACCCACACACCCAGCACCATTCTTCTTTCCTAACATCTTCTTTAGAGCGAGGCAGTTTCCCTTATGTCCTGCTTTAGCAGCATTCCCCAAATTTTGGTATATTGTATTTCTCATTTTTATTCAAAAATACTTTATAATTTCCATTTTGATTCATTCTTTTACTCATGGGTTATCTATACTGCATTGTTAAGTTTCCAAACAACTGAAATTTTCCAGACATCTTTCTGTTCCTGGTGTCTGATTTCATTCTGTTATGGTTAGGGAATATAATTTGTATGACAAATCCTTTTAAATTTGTGAGACTTATTTTATGGTGCAGAATGTGATCTATTTGGTAAATATTCCTTTTGTTCTTGGAAAGAATGTGTGTGCTATTCTTTTTTTTTTTTTTAAAGAGAGGGACAGTGACACAGAGAGAGAGAAAGAAAAACAATTTTTATTTAGTATTTCATGTGGTTTTTGTTGCTCTGACACTTTGTTGTGTATGTGGTGCTGGGGTTTGAACTCACGTCCCTGCACATGCCAGGCAAGCACCATAACTGCTGAGCTACCACTCCAGCCCCTTTGTGCTATGCTAGAGATTAAGTTGGTTGATGATTTTCAAGACTTCTATGTTCTTCCTAATTTTACATCTACTTGTTCTATTAGTTATTGAAAACGCTGATTACAATTGTGAATTTGTCTGTTTGTCTTTGCCATTCTGTAATTGTTCTATGTGCATTGAAGTGTTATTGTTAGGTAACTAACCGTTTAGGATTGTAAATGATTTCTTGACAAATTAGCCACTTTGTCATTTTGAAATGTCCTTTTCGAATCTCTGGTGATAGTTTTGCTCTGAAATTTATTTTTCCAGGTATCAAGATAGCCATTTCAGCTTTCTGGAATGTTGTTCTGGTATATCTTTTTCCATTTTTCTATTTTTAACTTATTTGTGTCTTTGTGAACTGGTGTTTTTTTTTTCTGATAAGTAGAATATAATTGGTTCTCACAATCAGAAAATCTCTGCCTTTTAGTTGGGGACTTTAGACTTTTAAGTATAATGGGATTGTCTGTATGTTTAGGTTTCAGTCTGTCATTTGCTATATTCTACTGTCCCTGTCACATCTGGTTTTTTTTAATCACTCTGTCTTCAAGTGATGTTATACCATATGAGATATACGAAACAGAATAGTATATGCCTGATTCTCTCCTCCAAAGTTAGTGCCATAGTCACACATTTTAATTTTCAGTTATTACAAACCCCTCAGTACATTGTTACCAGCTTTGTTTAAACAATCAGCTATCTTTTAAAGAGATTTAAAGAAAAATATCTTAGCTATTTATTCGTACAGTTGGCATTTTTGGTGCTCAGGATTCTGTTGTGTAGATCCATATTTCCACCTGGTATCTTTTCCTTCTGCCTGAAGGATTACCTTTATCATTATTTATGGTACTAGTTTCCTGTTAATGAATTATTTTAGCTTTTGCATCTGAAAATGTCTTTATTTACCTTTATTTTTTACAGATATTTTTGCTAGGAATAGGATTCTAGGCTGTTTCTTTCTTTCAGCCTTTTAAACATATTGCCCCCCTATCTTCCTTCTTGCATGATTTTCAATGAGAAATATGTGATCTTTATCTTGTTCCTCTGTGTATAATGTTTTTTCCTCTGTTTATAAGATTTTATTTTTATCATTGGTTTTGAGCAATTTGATTGTAATATGTCATGATACAATTTTCTTCTTTTTCTTGTGCTTGGAATTGTTGAGTTTCTTGAATCTGAAAGTTTATAGTTTTCATCAGAATTGGAACTTTTTCGGCTATAATTTCTTGAAATGTGTGCTGCCACTCTCTAATCCCAGAAATTCTAACTTTATGTATATTGCAGTGCTTAAATTGTCTAGCAGACAGTACTATTTAAATTTTTAATTCTCATTCTTCTTTTTCATTTGTAACAGTTTCTACTGGTGTATTTTCAAAATCGCTAACCTTTGTTTTATCATGTCTTGTTTGCAATTTATCTCATCCAGTATATTTTTTATTTTAGGCATAGTAATTTTCATCCATATAAGATCTATTTGGAGCTTTCAAATGTCCTCCATGTCTTCAATTAACTTTTTAAACACGTTATATACAGTTATAATAACCTTTAATGACCTTGTCTACTAATTCTAATATCTGGGTCAGTTCTGAAAGATTAGTTATTCTCATTATGGGTCATATTTTCCTACATACCTGATAATTTTACCTTTGGGGTTCTGGATATGTGTGTATTCCCCAAAATATTCTTAAACTTTCTTCTGGGATACAGATTAATTAAACAGTTTGACTCATTTGTGTCTTACTTTTATAATTTGCTTCTGACAGGTAGGAAATAGTGCTCAGTTTTAGCCAATCGTTTCCCATTCCTGAAGCATGGCTTTCCTGTATTCTACCCAGGGCCCAGTAGACTGTAAGCATGGTTGTTGGGAGCAGTCACTATTCCCAATTTTCTGTGAGGCCAATCACTGTCCACTCTGTATCTTGAATGGTTCCTTCCCTGGTCCCAGTAATTTGCTCATGTGTGTGCCCTGGTCAGTACCACCTGTGAGTCAAGATGGGCCCTCTGTAGATCTCCAAGTTCTCTCTCTCTGCAGCTTTGTCCTCTCCAAGATTCTGTCCTGTCAACTGTAGCCACCTTCTTCTCGCTGGGCTCTCAACTCCATCTTTACAACCTCAAATCATGCTCCACCTGCAGCCCCAAACACTTGCATGACTTGAAAACTCTGGAAGCAACAAGCTGAAGCCATCATAGGACTCGCCTTGTTGCCCATCTCTCAAAGATCAATGTCCTTTCTAATTTCAGTATCTTGAGAATGGTTGCTTCATCCATTTCGTTTATATATTAAAAAATACAAGGGGCTGTTTTGGATAGAAAAGGAAATTCCATCTTGGTCTGAATGAAGTCCAAGGTACTAGCATGTATTTTTATTTTAATTAAACTTTTAAAATTTTAGATCCTTGAAAAATTACATGCAGTTATAAGAAACAATAGTGAGATCCTATGTACTCTTGATCACATCTTAAATTTTTATGACTGGAATTTTTTTTTTTAAGACTGGCATCATTCAATATTTCTATATTGAAGACTGGCAATTTGTTAATGATTATCGACATCCTGTTGGAGTGAAAAAGGTTTTTCCTGACCCAAATGGGACCAGATTAGTTTTCATTGATGAAAAAAGTGATGGATTTGTCTACTGTCCAGTAAGTTCAGAAAAAATTTTAAATGCTTGTTTTTTTTTTAAAAATGTAAAACTATATAAAATTTTCTCTTACATAGTGCCATATATTGTCCTACTTTGCTATTACCTATTGTGTTTGTGAGAAATTTGCATAACTATTTATATCAAAACAACTTTTCCCAACTAGGTGCAGTGGCCCATACCTTTAATTCTAGCTACCTGGGGAGCCCGAAGCACAAGGCACCCAAGTTCAGTACCAGCCTGGGCAACTCAGTGGGACCCTATCTCAAACAAACAAACAAACAAAAATTCTCGGTGGGGGTGGGGGTGGCTGGAGTGGTAACAGCAGTAGAGCACTTGCCTGGCATGCTTGAGGATCCAGGTTCAAACCCCAGCACTACATGCACAACTAAGTGTTGGGTAAAAAAAGAGAGAATAAATTTTATTTATTCTTTTCCTTTCTCTCTCTCTCTCTTGAAAAAAAAAATTAAAAAAAAAAACCAACAACTAAGGCTATAGCTCAGTGATAGCACCCCCTTCTAGGTTCAATTTCCAGTACCGCAATAAAAGAAAAGAAAACGTCATTATTCTACAATTTTTCATAGTATTAGTTCCAAATAGATTTTTAATGGAAAAAGTAGTTGTTATATTTTATGCGACTTTTACCCTATTACTCCACAATATAATAACCTTGGTGTACCTTCCTGTACCTGAGTTTTCTCCCTAGATGTGCAGGAAACTTCAGAGAGCAGAGGCTCTATCCTGTCCTTTCTGCCCACCTTGATGATAAGTTGTTTTTTATGAGATTGTTAAAAATGGATGGACCTATCCAAAAGGTCAGTTATTCTTGTTTTTAGACATCCTTAACCTTTTTGAAAATAGATTTAGAAAGAGGAAATGTGCTTTTGTGTGATTACTATAGTTGGATTTTTCATTTATTTTTGACATCCACTTAATGGTTGAGTGTGCACTTAGTCCCAGCTCCCACTGCTGCAGCTGCTCTTGGACCCAGCCCTAAGGGCCCTTAGTGTCTACTCAGCCAAGGCAGCTTTCCCTCACTGCTGCACTTGCCTTGATGTGAAGACTTCATTCCTCCTCCTCCCTCCTTCCTTTCTTCCCTTCCTCTCCTCCTCCTCCTCCTTTCCTTTCCTTTTCTTTTGAAAAATGTAACAGGTTGCCTGGTTTATTTATGCCAGATTCACATCATATAGTTCTTACTCAACCCATTGATTCCTCTCCCAATCACATAATAAATGAG
>PVKS010037866.1:0-18331 GCA_004027875.1 Aplodontia rufa
AGGGAGGGATAAGGGAGGGTAATTGGGGGGGGGCACTTCTGGAGATAACTGCAATATCCAAAATATTTACACATTTTATACACATTTTATATTATTTTGTTAAAATCATGTAAGGTTGTTCAAAAAAAAAAAAATAAAAATAAAATAAAAAGGGCTGGAGATGTAGCTCAGTGGTTGAGTGCCCCTGGTTTCAACGCTGGTATCAAAACAAAAACAACTTGAAGTGTATGTACTAGTTTCAGTTCATGCAGCACCTCGGAAGAGATCAGCCTGGTCAGAGTTACCCTAGAGATGCCTCCTGCCACCCTCTGCAGTCATGGGGCCCCCGCAGGCTCCACTGCCACCAACAGGAGCTCCTCACCTGCAGCTGACACCGGGGGCTCCCTATCACTCCTCTCATAAAAGTTATTTTTCTTAAATCATGCTTATTTTCTTATGTTTACTTGTTTAAAAGTGTCCCAAATGTAATTTTATGCAATATCAACTTCACTACTAAGATACTTTGAATGGTTGCTAAATATTGAATTATTTAAATATTTCCCCCCTCTCTAATTCAACTATTACATATTTTTATATCCCTAACAAAGATAATTACAAATAATGATTAGTATTCTAAAATTTTGTAAAGAAATATAAATGTCAAATATCAAGCATGAAAATTTATCTACTAAGTAATTACAAATACCAACTGTATTAATCACCTTTTTATTGCTGTGATGAAATACTGAGGCAGGCTAACTTTATCATGAAAAGAGATTTATTTAGCTCCCGATTTTGGTGATTGGAGGGCATGGAGCAGGCATTTGCCTTGTTATGGCGACAACCTTCTCCTTGGTGGAGTCCCATGGCAAGAGAAAATGGAGAGCAGCGCACAGCAAGGGACAGGAAGTGGGCACGACTAGGTATGGGGGTCTGGTTTCTGTCCCTTTTCCCTAGAGTCCTGATTTTCAACCACGGGGCGGCACCCTGATAATCTTACCTAATTCCAGTCCCCTCCCACTCCCATCTTTTTTTTTTTTTTTTTGCTTAGCATATTTTACTTTTAATTATTCCACTGGGGGTGGGGGGGAGACAATGAATTAAATGACAGAGAGGCAAAAGGAGTAGGCAAAAATGAAACACACCCAGAAACCTGAGCACGATTCTTCATTTCACTGTTCACTACAAAGCCAATTGTGCATTAGCTTTGAGTTTTGAAGGTTAGAGATTCAGTGTTAGCTACCACATAGCTAATAGATTTCCCAGAGAAGGCCCCACCTCTTAACACCATAGTTGAATTAAGTTTCCACTCTCTTAATACCATTATGGAAAGTAAACTCTTTAATGATGTCAGGGGGACTAACCATATTCAAACCACAGCAGCACCCTTCTTAACATTATTTATTTCTTCTCCATCGTGTTAAATGGTTCATTTTCTCACAAATGTATTCAATGTAAGCAGAAATATAGGCAAAAAATAAAAATAAAAAAGTTCCCAATTCATAAATAAGTATTGCTCAGAAAGTTTACTGGCAAGGCTACTCAGAAAGATTTCTTCATAGAAACAATGTTGCAAAAATTTAGAGTTAGATATTCATATAAACTAAAAAATTACACTTATTTTACATGTGATATAACACCACAAACACACTCACACCATTATGGGTGTGTCTGTGTATACATAAAACCACTGTATGGTAGTACTATTTTCACCACACACCACTGCAAGTTAGAACACTTTCTGTGGCAAAGTCCCAGTGCCAGGAATCCATTGCCCCAGGTGCAGGCAGCAGAATGAGGCACTCCCTCTCCAAGCCCAGCAATAACACAGTAAGATTTGGGGCTGGGAATAGGGTGGTGTCTGCCTTTCTTCCCCAACTCACTAATTCCCTGTGGCTGAATGATTGCATAATGGAAGGTGTCTCTCTCCAAGAGTCATCCACAGTCACTGCTCTTTCTCTTTTCAAAAAACAAACAAGCAAAAAACAAAAACATAAAAACTCTGAACAAACAATTTTACTAAATGGTTTAAATTAAATTACAGAAGCAGCTACCTTTTTCCCAGGATAGATGAAAAATAGGGCATTAATTTTACCTTTTTGTTAGCACCTGTTCGTTTGAATGTTTATTCATCTGTACCTCATTCTTGTTCTCACACTGGTTTAAAACAAGTAACAGATCTAATTAAAATATAGACAAATAATTTGTTATTAAAATTTTTAAAATTTGGGGTAAAGGGAAAATATGGTTAGGAAAATTTAGTGAGATTAAGAATCACTTCAGTGCAAATCATTTGATGCCTCACAGGCTTATACTTGATGAAGTTGACTGCTATCTGTGAACTTGCTATCAGCTGCAGAAGCAAGACTTTGGAGCCGTTATATGATTCAAGGTGTCTATGAGGCAAAAATAAACCAGGCACTTAAGGAAGCACAGCTGATCCTATGCAGAAGCCAAAGAGGAAGCCTTCATTTGCTATCTGAGCGAGAATTTTGTGTCATGCAATCAGCGCTCTTACTTTGTTTCAGGAATTTTATTAAGACTATCTGTCGTGATAGGCAACTCAGTCAGAGCTCAATATGATGCATTCTGAGGTCTGTAATTCCAGGACGGTCTGACCTAACAAAAGTGAAGAGCCATGAGTTTCTAGAAGATAAACTAGGATGTTCTCCACAAATACTAGTTCCCAACTGAGCTTTTAAAGTATCGGGTAGCAGAGTTCACACTTCCATGCAAGCAGCTGGATGACAGCTACACTGCTGTCAGCTTTCAGGCTGTCTCAGCGGAGCTGTGCGTAGCTTTGACATTCTCCCCTAAACACGAAGAAAGCAACAGGCCCCTGGCTCAAAGACCACCACAAAGCCACTTTAAAATGCATTAGGGGAGTCTGCAGGCCGCGCAAGGTTGCCCCCAGAAAGTCATATATGAGCCGTTTTCACAGAGATAATTAGCCAGCAAGAGCTCTTGAGGCAGTTAATCATTGCTGCAGTGCTTTTAGTCAGGAAATACGTAAGAATCAAACATTCCCAAAAGTATACCTGAAAATTCTTATGTGTACACATAGAAAGATTATCTCTGACATTTTCTCTTGGATTTTAATAAAAATATGTATGAAACAGGCTACCCACCTCCAGCATTAAGAGAATGCTTAAAATATATTGAAAATGTTTAGGTTAATTTTCAGGAAGCCTGTAATAAAAACTGAGTTGCGAAATTGACCTCAAAGATTACTGAGATTCCTTTCCTTATTTGTACTGTAAATTTCACAAAAGCACAGCTATAGATGCAGATGTAGATGACTTGGGACATTTGGCTGAAGAGGTGCCAATCTTAGCGAAGTCATGAAGCATATAAACACTCCTAATATCAATTTACTTAGCAATTTAGTTAACCTCTTTTTTGAAAAATAGAAGTTTCTTGCAACTATCTGTGGTAGATTAAAGATAGCTGGCAGTTGCTTGTCTTCCTATTGAAAGACTGAGTAAAATTCCGCTTTTCTCAATGTGAGGCAGCTCACTACTTGTTTGATCAACAAAATGCAGTGAGTGTAAGGCTTGCAGCTCTGCCTTGGACCTTTGCAGCACTTGCTTTTAAAGCCATGAGCATCTATGTAGGAAGTCCAGCCACACTGAGAACACCCTGCTGTGAAGAAGCCCAGATCTTTGCGTAGAGAGGCCACATGGACAGAAACAGCAAAGCTGGCCAAGCCCTGAAAGGTAACACACACACACACACACACACACACACACACACACACACAAACCCCAAAGCTAACAAACAAAAAACCTCATTTTGAACCCTCCAAATCAGACCAGGTATGTACTGGCCCCAGCTGATGCCCAATATAATTAAAGAATGTGCCAACTAACTTCTGCCTGAAATTCTAGTCCACAAAAATCCTATGATAGAGGAAAATGGCTCTCATTTTAAAACACTAAGTTCAGGGTAACAATATAAGATAACTGGAACAACATCTGAGTCACATGCTGTACAGGACAACTTGGTCACTTTCCGGAGAACTACTCCATGCAACAATTGCTATTGTCTATTTGCTCATGTAATGAACACACAGCCAGCACTAATATGTCAGACAGTTTGCTGGACAAACAAATACAGGGAATCAATAAGGCTAAGGAAATATTATTACTGAAAATGTAGTTTAGGTACAGTGACATTAAACCTGATGTGTACAATATAGCAGGGTTTAAATAAATTCTTTAAATTCTTACTAATGCATATTTTCCATTTGAGCACACATGGAAAACCATATCAAGGAATAAAACAAAAATGAACCCACGAATTTTTTCGAAGAAAAAATTAAATTGTGAAGAAAACCACTAAAAGTTGAAGAGATTAATTCAGTCTGCATTTCAACAATTTGAATTGTAGACAGTTCAAATTCCATTCAGTTTGAATTCCAACAGACAAATATTATAAAACTCAACTGACTCAATAAAAAAAATTACAGTCTCACGTAATAAGAACCAGAGGTATAGAGTCATTTTCAGGTTTGGTAAATTAAGCCACCCCAATGATCCAAATAATTTTCATCTTTCAGCTTTGCACCTATCAATTTTGTCTTCAGCACAGTTAAAAGACAGTTGTCACAATTTCCGACCTCACACTCCACATCAATAAAGTTTTTAAAAGATACATTTCTTCCCTTTACATTATTTTCAAGAGCCAGGACACCTTTCCCAGCAGCCTTCCAGACGGTCTGTTTTCCATGCCTCATTGGCTAGGACTGAGCAGAGGCAGCATCAGTGTCTATAGCAAATTCATTTCTGGTAACGAACACAGACCCACTAACTAAATAGGAAGTTATATTAATCCTCGGGTTGTTAGGGCCTGATTGTTTCCACCCAGTTCATACATTACTCCTTCATCTATTTGTTTTTTCAGTAAATATCAGGAAAATGGAGAAGACATAGCCAAAAGAGATGTCCTTCATACTCATTCAGTAGCTAAGGGCTTCATAAATTGAAAAATCCACTCTCACTAGACAAACTGCAGACTCAAGTTATCTGACATCTCTTTCTTTGGTAGAGCAAGTCCTCCTACTGTAGGACCTTTTCACAATTAGCTTATTAATGTGTAGTCAGTTTTAATCACTGTAACCAAAATAACTGACAAGAATGGCTTAGGAAAGGATAGACTTTGGTTCATGGTTTCAGAGGATTCAGTCCATGGTCAACTGGCTCCAAGGCAGAAACTCATGGAAGAAAGGAGTGGCAGAGAAAAGCTGATCAGCCGAGGGCACTAGAAATGAGAAAGAAAGAGGGAGACAGGGAGGGGAAGAGGGAGAAAGGGCCAAGGATGAGATGGACACTTCTAGGGCATGACCCCCACCCATATCAGGTATTAATCCAGTTAATGTATTAATTTACTGATGAAGTCAGAGTTCTCATGATCCAATCATTGCCTAAAAATGCTACAACTCGGAACCTTACTGAATTAGGCTCCATACTAGAATGTTCCTCATAAGCTTTGGAAGGGACATTCCAATTTCAAAAAATAACAAGTAATAAATGTGAAATAGGAAAATTCTCCAATTCAATACTGAATTTTTCAGTACAAACCAATAAATGCAGAGATCTAGGTCTGGGTTTATAACATTATTCAACTGTCATAATGTACCTTTAAAGCAAAAATATTTGGAATTGGATTAAAGTATTGTTCTTTGTGTTGTGTTCATTTAAATGTTACTTTAATTCTAAAATACTAGATGAATATTTGTAAATTGAAAGTAGTCTCCAAAGTACATACCAAGAAGACAAAAAAATATTCCATTCTCTTCTAAATAAAGCAATGAATCTTTTATCTTGCAAAGTTGTTAATAGTCATTTGTAACATGGAAGAGCAGTAGTCTATCATATTCTGCTGTTTAATTACATAGAGTCACCCATTACCTGAGTTGAAATGCATCTACGGTGTTACAACATTGATACTTTGTTCAAATGCCCTGTCTCTTCATCTGAAAATGCTAAGGGGAAGATTTTGCAAGAGGAAATTAATTCAGATTAGTGGCTATTAATTATCTCCAGAGATGACACCAAAATCTGCATTCACTAAACTATTCGGTCAACACTATATGAAAAAGATGGATAAAGACACCTATTTCAAAATCACTGAATAAGCATGGTCATTTCTCAATCATCTACATTAATGAAACAGAGGAATTGTTCACATAAGTAAACAATCTTTTCAGTACAATCAGATCAAAAACAACATATGATAAAAGTTTGCCAATTTTTCATCACAGTCTGTTCTTAATTCAAGACTAATAATTCCAATAGCTTATCATCTATTTATGATGCTCTAGGCTTTCCCCCATTAACAACTTCCTTGTTTCCATCCTCCCAGCTGCCAAAGACATAAATTCCATGACCTCCATTGGCTCATCTCTTTTCTTCATTTCCTGCATGCAATTCATCTCCATGATCTGAGTTCTGTCTGTGAAGTCAGTGGTTCCTGAACTTGTTTATACATGAGAAACCACAGGAGGAGAGCTCTTAGAAGTTTATTCCTGATATTCAAACCTAAGAATCAGAGGGTGTTGATCTATATTTTGTTCAAAGCTCCCTGGGTATTTCTGCTGCATGATCAGGTTTGAGAAATATTGCCTTCAAGTATTTCCCTAATTTCTTTTATTCCCTCCATTCTTACTGGAATTACTTTACTTAAAATCTTTGTCTCCAACACTGTTCCAAGAGCTTCGTATGCCTTTTTCTCCGACTTCATTAATTCTCTTCTTACTTGATGGATTCTCTCTATTCATTGTGTTGTTCTCTTCTTAAAACTTTTCATAGGGGGCTGGAGCAGTGGCTCAGCAGTTACAGTGCTTGCCTGACATACACAAATACACGAGTTCAAACCACAGCACTGCATACACAACAAAGTCTCAGAGCAATGAAAGCCTAGTGAAAAACTAAATAAAAATTGTTACTCTCTCTCTCTCTCTCTCTCTCTGTGTCCCTCTCTCTGGAAAAAAAATAACTTTTCGCAGGATTGTAGTTCCTTTTGCGGGAAGGTGGCTTCTGCAGGGGCAGAGAAATTCTGGATGCTGGTCATATTTTGTTTTCCTTCCTGCCTGTTTGACTACTTGGGCCTACTTTCCTTATGAAAATTTAACAAGACTATCTTTAGATGTGTGCCTTTTTCCATTTGTATGTTATATTTCCATTTAAAAAGTGAAGACAAAACTGAACACTGCTCTTCAAATACTCTTTCATTCCCCTTCCCTTCTTGCATTATATGATATTTTTCTAGCATTACCATCCTTTCATACATGCTGCTCCTTCTTATAACAGCTTTTCTGACTTCTTTAGCAATAACTCTATTAGAAACAGTCTTACCCTGAAATAGAATTAGTTGCTTCCTATTCTGCGATCCCATAACATTTTATTCATTAATCTGTTTTACATTAAGTGTAACGCTTTATATCCATCATGTTATCCAAGGTAGAGAAGTATTTGTTTTATTTATCTTAATGGTTCCATATAGAAAACAGCAATTTTAGAGCACTGAAATTGTCAATTGCATGAGCTCAACAATGCTTTTTAAATAAATTAAATGAGTGCATGAATGCACATTGTGGTTTCATTGGCAGGATAAATGTCTTAGCCAGTTTGGGATACTGTAACAAAGTATCATAGACTGTGTTAGTTTTTCATTGCTGTGACAAAATACTTGACACAGAGCAACTTAAAGAAGAAAACATTTGTTCTGTCTTAGTTTCAGAGGTTTAAGTCCATGGTACTTCATTCTTTTGTTTCTGGGCCGGTGGTGAAGCTAAACATCATGGTGGAGCAGACATGTTCACCTCCTGGTGGCCAGGAAGCAGAGGAGAGTGAGAGGGAGACTTAGAGGTCAGGGACAAGATAGAACCTTCAAGGGTACACCCCAAGTGATTTATTTATTCCAACTAGGCCCTGCTTCCTAAAGTTTCTACCACATCCCAATAGGCCATCAGCTACGGAACAAGCCTTGAACACATGAGTCTTTGGAGGACATTCTAGATCCAAACAATAGCAAATCGGTAGCATGTAAACAGCAGAGACTTGTCTCACAGTTCTAGAGTCTGAAAGTCCAACATCAGGGTTTCAGCTTGTCAGGTTCTTATGAGGGCCCCTTTTTTAGGCTGTAGGCTGAAATCTTTTCATTGCATCTTCACATGGTGGAAAGAGAGGGGATGCTCTTTGCTGTCCCATTTAGAAAGGCACCAAATTCCACATGTGAGAAATCTATCTTGATCAACTAATTAATTCTTAAGAGACCCACCATCTGATCCCATAACATTGGAGAGTAGGATTTCAATATACAAATTTAGAGGGGATGCTAATGTTCAGTCAATAGCAATACGAATCTAGTATCAGAAAATGAAGGGGTGGACATCAAATCCTATTTACCTAGAGGTGAAGTCATAGCTCTTAGACAGGATGAATCCAAGAACAAATAACGAGGAATTGAATTGCTGTACGATGACTGCAATAATAATCTGAAATAATAAAGAAAAAGATCTGGATTATAGTTCAGACCCCGACAACATGAGCTTTGGATAAGTCACTTCATCTTATAAAATGATATAAAGGATTCATACCTTCCATCTCTATTTAAAAAGTGGGGACTAGAATAGCTCTCCAAGTCTGGGCTTAAGACACATTCCATTGTGTTTAACTAATCTACAAGAGAAAGAAGTCATTGTATTTCACAATTCATCATATGAGCTATCAGCTAAGAAGCATAAATGTGGTTCTTTTGATCACTGTTTCTTTTCATTTTTCTACTCTATTACACTATATTAGTCATGAGATTAAGAAATTGTATCAATATATGTGAAATACAGAAAAATGGTTATGCAATGATAAAATTCTGTTTTAGCAGCCAGCTTTCCTAAGGAATTTTAAAGCTGATTTTTTTGAGATATAGCTAACCTACCATGCAATTCATTCACTTAAAATATATAACACAATGGTTTTTAGTATAGTCACAGAGTTGTATAACCTCACACAATGAGTTTAAAATATTTTGTCTTTTCTCTTTCCTCCTAAATCCTGTACCATTAGCAATCAATCGCCAAACCCCAATGCCTGCTCCTGTAGGTTTAAGAAACCACTAATTTACTTTCTGTTTCTACAGATTTGCCAACTTTGAATTATATAAATGGAATCACGCAATATATGGTCCTCTGTGTCTGCCTCTTTACACTGAACATAATGTTTTCAAGTTTCATCCATATTGTAGCTTCATTAATCTCTATTGTAAAATAATATTTAATGGTGTAGATAAACCATTATCTACTTACCTGTTTAACAACATTATCCATTGACTACTATGAACAATGCTCTACGAATTTTCATGTAGAAAATTTGGTGTTGACAAATATTTACTTTTTTCTCAAGTGCGTACTAACAAAGACTCTCTCCTTAACCAAACTTGAGTCAGGCTCCTCTGAGCAGCCTTGACCTGACACCTACCTTGCCCTTGGCAAGGTCCAGTTTCAGCAGATAATCCTACTAAGTCAGGTTAGCACAATCTCCCTTACCTACCATATCCAATTTAGTTCCTCTTCCCCCACCCTTGATATTTAAGTCTGTGCCTACTTTTAAACAAGAATCCAGGTAAGCCACTTTACAGGAATTCTCCTACTCCTGATGTCTTGAGGAACTTGTTTAGTCCCTCTTGGTAATTTTCTGTTCTACTGACCCCTTCATTATGCTTATTGACTCTAAAACCCAGCTGCCTTCACAGTAATCACAGTTTAGCTGAGTTCTATACTGAAGTTTCCCTGTCACAATAGCTCAAACATTTAACAAATGTTTTAATTTTTTTTCTTAAATTACCTAATAGTGGAATTGCTTTGTCATAAGTTAGCTCTGTGTTTAAACTTTGAGGAGCTGTTAGGCTGCTTTCCAAAATGTTTGAACCATTGGAAATTTCTACCAGCAAGTATGAGAATTTCAGTTTCTTAACAATTCTATCAACACTTGTATTACCTGTCTTATTTATTTTAGCCATCACATTGTACATAAAATGATATCTCATTTGTAGCTATGATTTTTCTAATGGGTAATAATATTAAACACTATATATCTTCTGTGGGGAAATGTCTGTTTAGATCCCTTGCCAATTTTTAAGTTGGGTTATTTGTATTTTTATTATTTAGTTGTAAGTGCTTTTTATATATTCTGCTTTCAAACCGCTATCAGATATATCAAGAAATGCTAGTCATGTAGAATGAGTTAGAAAGTGTTCCCTCCTTGTCTTAATCCATCTGAACTGCTGTAACAAAACACCATAGACTACGTGGTTTATAAATAACAGAAAATTTATTTCTTATACTTCTGGAGTCTGGGAGGTTTTAAATCAAAGCACTGGCATATCCAGTGGCTGCTTGGGACCTGCCTCCTGGTTAATACACAGCTATTTTCTCACTATAAGTGCACATAGTAGAAGGAACAAGGGAGTCCTTCAGCTTCTCTCTTACAAGGGCACTACCCACAGTCATGATGATGGCTCAGCCTCATGACCTAATCACCTCCCAAAGACCACAGCTCCTAAAACCATAGCATTGGAGTCAAATTTACCGTAGACTTTCTGTTAGGATGTAACATCTAAATTTTAGTCTGCAGCACTCCACTTTTATTTCTTGAAAAGTTTGAGAAGAATTGATATTACTTCATTAAATGTCAAGAAAAGTTCACCAATAAAGCCATTTGGACCGGGGCTTTTCTTTGTTGGAAAAAATTTTAACTATGAATTCAAGCTCTTTGCTTATCATAAGGTTATTCAGATTTCCTCTTCTTGGATCAATTTTAACAGATGATATCTTTCTAGAACTGTTCCAATCTCACCTAAGTGATTCAGCTTTTTGACACACAGTTCTTGGCATCATTTTCTTTAATCCTTTTTGAAAAATCTCTGTGAGGTCAGTATTGATGTCCTCTCTTTCATTCCTGATTTTAGTAATTTGAGTCTCATCTCTTTTATCTTAACCTTTCCATTTTGTTAATCTTTTACAAAACTAACTTTAGTTCTACTGATTCTGTCCTTCATACTTCCATTATCTATTCAATTACTTTCAGCTTTAATCTCTATTATTTCCTTCCTCTGCTGACTCTAAGTTTAGTTTGATCTGCTTTTCCAATGCCTTAAAATGGAAGTTTAGATTATTGCTTTGAAATCTTATGTTTTCTATATGGACATTTACATGTGCAAATTTTTCTCTCAGTTTTGCCATAGCTGTGGTTCATTAGTTTTTCTATAATGTTTTCACTCTGCCTTCCTCTTTAGCACCTTGATTATTTAGGAGTTTCCTGTTTAATTTCAATGTCATTGTAAATTTCCAAATTTTCATCCTATTACTGGTTTCTAATTTTATTTTATTGTGATTGGAGATACAATTTAAATCATTTCCATTCTTTTAAATTGGTGGAATTTTGTTTTATGGCCTAGTTTATGGTCTGTCCTAGGAAATTTCTGTGCATATTTGAGAAGAATATTTTTCTTCTGTTTTTGGATAGAATGTTTCAAAGATTTCTCTTGGATTTAGTTGGTTTGTACTCCTGTTCAGTTCTCTCTACCCTTGTTGATCTTCTGCCTAATTATTCTGTCCACTATTTGAAAGTGAGATATTGAAGTCTCAAATTATTTTATTCAATATTCTATTTCTATATTTAATCTATCAATTTTTGCTTCATGAATTTTGAAACACTGCTATTATGTACATATATTTTGCTAATTATTATATATTATATATTTGATCACTTAAAATTCTTCTTCTTGTAAGATATCCTTCTTTTATTGCTAGTAATTCTTCATGTGTGTGTGTTTGACACTGATGATTATTGAATCCAGGGACACTCTACCAATGAGCTGCATCCTCAGCTCTTTTTTCTTTTTGTTTTGAGACAGGTCTAAGTTGCCCAGGCTGAACCTGAACTTGTGATCCCCTTGCTTCAGCTTCCCAAATAGTTGGGATTATAGGTATGCCCCACTGTGATAGCTCTAGTAATGTTTCTTTCTTATAAGTCTAATTTTTCAGTAATAGTAACTACTCCAGCTCTCTTTTGATTTCTACTTGTATGATATCTTCTATTTTTTTTACTTTCAACCCATTTGTACCCTAGACTCCCAAATGTGTCCCTTATAAACAAAGCTGAATCTTTTGTGATTTCACATATAAAGTGTGGTATCACTTGGAACTGTTATTGAAACCCTGAGATTGTTTATACTAACTTCCTACACTCCTGTTACTGTTAAGTACTATTATTTTCAACCACACCCCCCAAGACACCATAAAACAGAAGTGGAAATGAATAGTATGCTATATAAATTTAAATATAGCAACAGAAAAATTGAGAGAAAATATAGGTATTTAGATTTTGGTGTTGTTCTTAACTTATATATATAGCTTATGTTCTTGAAATAAGATTTTTTTTAATCTAATACTCTTACCATATTACAGGAAAACTAATGTTCTTTATATGTACCATAAGCAAAGCTATTATGTCTCACTGTTCTTTAAGAAGATGCTAAAAGCAAAGTTATGGTAAGTGGTCAATGACTTATAAAAATATTCGAAAGGAGATGCCAATATAAACACTCATGTTGGATATGGGCCACTTGGAACAATACTTAATGCTGGGATTTTGTGTGTTATGTGATAAAACACCACATTTCAAACTGAATCCTTCACTCTCTCCTTAATGTAGCAGCAGTGCCTTTTTCTATGGTTACTTGGGGGTCACACTTTTGATCGAAATGCTTTTGCTTTGTGCAACAAAATAGTTACAGAACCTCAATAGATGCTATCTGATAATAGATTCTGTAAAGCTGCTTTGATATTTCCTAGGTCTAGAAGGAAAAGGAAAAGAAAAATACAATATGGAAATAAGAAGAGTCTTTAAGACGTCCCTTAAAGGAGAGACAGGAAGAAATCACTGCAGGTCAAGGTGTGTGAGTGGCAGAACTACAATCACCACGGTCCACAGGAAGCCATCACCTGAAGGGCAGATAGCCATGTTTATGGTGCTAAAATGGCTGCTTCTTCTAGAAGGTCGTTCACCTTTCAACTGTGAGAAAGTGTCAAAATTCCACATGGTTACTTCTTTAAAAACAGTAAGCAATTTTAATGTTATTTTAAAAAATTATCAATAATGTTTTTAAATTGTTTTGCAATTGAGCTTACCACGAACTTTAGAGAATGGGATTACTGATTGAATTGCATCAGATAATAATGATGTGGAAAGAAAGATATAAAGTCCCAGAGGGTTGTCAAAGGGGACATTTTGGAGGAAAAGAGAGTAAAGGAAGAAAGCAAGTATGAGGGAAGGGGCCACAGATCTGGCTTATTTTCTAGTCACATCTGTACTTTCAGAGGAGGAAGACAGATAGGTGAGGGAATATTAAAGGCTTCCACTGGGCAGAGGCCTGTCCGATTGTGCACTGTCTTGGGCTGCCACACTTCATTCTCAAAACTGAATATTGGGGACAAAAGAGAAGATTAGGTTACTGCAAAGAGTAAAAGGATGCATATGGGCCTCATGTCCATAAGATTTGTATGGAGTGTGGACCTCCTACTGAGGGTCTGAAACTTGGGGCTGTGTTTCTCTGCAGAGGAATGTTGAGAATGTTCAAATACAACAAGGATAAAGAGAAAAAAATTACTTCTGGGAAGATAGAAAAGCTTAGTAGGCAAATAAATCATTCTTTAGCTAACCTACTGGGAAACTCACTAAAGAGAAAGAAAATTTTTAACTGGCTGATTAAAAAATAGATTTTTATCTTTATTTGTACCTATGTATCCAAACACTTTAGTGGATGAATTGTTAACAATGGGATGTACATTGAGCCTCATGCAAAAATATTAGGATGGTTTTTATCTTTTTCAGCAAAACAAAACAGAAATGATACACAGCCCAAGGTGCAAATATGATTGCCCCCAATGTTTTTTTCCTCCAAATATAAATCTCATTTGGCTATTATTAATTTCAAGTCTTGGTGAGATATTCTCCATATATTCTTTGATTCATTTTAATTTGGAATGCACATCGGGTGTGTTGCTATAATCACACGAGCCCAGTAGCAAACTGTGTATTATAAGCTTCCACTTCATCGTCCCAGGCAGGAAGTTCTGACAACCTGAATGCTGCTATTCAGTCTCCCTGGAAGGAAAAAAATGCCAAGGACAAATATAACCACAAAGAGAGCAGAAGCCTTCCAAAAGCTACAAGAGGAAAGACAAAGTTTGCTCTCTCAACTCAATTTCAAACAGCTTCAATTGAGAAGTATTTTCAAAAATTTTGGAATGATTTATTGAGATTTTTTTCCTTTAACAATCCCAAATCAGAAAGATATTGATCCATTAAAGCAATACAAAACATAATAGCAGTACAACAACATTTTGATCAAGCATATTCTGAAACTATCTAGTAATCAAAATTCAAATATCATCCAATAAGGGGGAACAAGTCTACCAGTGATCTTTTTGCATTAATCTAAATAGAGGATCTTTCCTCTTTATTTGGGTACCAAGTACAGTACTCCTGGTGCTGTGGGATTCTAGAGGCTTAAAGTCAAACTCTGCCTCTGTGCATACTAAGTGACTGTGGACAAGTTATTTCATATCTTTGACACTCTCTTTTCCATCTGTAAGGTGGGGATAATAAAATGCATTGGTGAGATCAGCTCATGGATTACAGAATATAAATACCAAGTTGTAGCACAGGGTGAAACACGTAGATACCACTCTATCAAGTGCAGGCTGTTTGTTTGTTGTTGTTGTTGTTTTTTAAGAGAGACGGACAGTGAGAGAGAGAGAGAGAGAAAATCAACTTTATTTAGTTTTTCATGTGGCTTTCATTGCTCAACATTTCGTTGTATACGTGGTGCTGGGGTTCAAACCCGGTCCTCACATATACCAGGCAAGTGCTGTAAACACCAAACCACCACTCCAGTCCTCAGGCTGTTAATTTTTGATAGTGAATTTGAGTTACCTAAGTAGGTTTTGCCCTTCTAGACGTGAGACCATAGATGATGTTGTGTTTGAAATTATTTTATGTTTTTTCAAAAAAGTCAATTTTATATGAGTAAGACCTACAGCATCATCTAAATGTGTGTGTGTGTATGTGTGTCTTTGTGTGTGTGTTTGTGTGAGAGAGAGAGAGAGAGAGAGAGAGAGACAGAGAGAGAGAGAGAGGGAGAGAGAGAGAGCACAACACCAAAATTTAAAGAGCTGGAGGTGGAGAATTATACCAGGCAATACTTATTAAACATTTACTCAGTGGTAGACCTGGGTCATGTTTGAACGCTAGAAAGATGATTAAAATGTTGGCCTCTTGATAATCTGCTGGTGGACTTTTGGATTCAGATCTTATGAGACCTGATGACAGCCATGGTCCTCCATGTCCATGCTCCTGCCTCCCCATGTTCACTAATCCCCCAGGGCTCCTATGCAAGCCTCCTGCACTCCCAAGTTTGTTCTCCAGCATTGACATGCTATTTCTTTTATGGGTTCTTTAATCCAGCTGTCTTCTAGGTTTGGTCACCTCCTGATTATTCTTGAAGATTTAACCCAAGTATCACAATGTTCTCAATTTATGGAGGCCTGTTCCATTCCATGGCCTCCACTAACATGGGTTAGGAACCACTCCTTGGCATTTGCCTAATTCACTCGCACAGTCCTATAAACATACTTATGACAATGACCCGACTTCTTCACATCATAGACTCTGGCACCTCACAGAAACACAAAAAGCATTCATAGGATAGATGAAAGAATAATGACCTCATCTTAGAAAGTGATTCAATAGTGGTATTTGAGCCAAACACAAAATCTCTGACTTGGATTAAAATCTACACTTACCACATCAGCCATCATTGTCATTCCTTGAAGAATTTTGTGCACTGATACCATGTCATCCTGTTTTTCAAATGAGAAGATTTAAGAATAAAATGTATGATTCTTTTGTAAGTCAAAAATCTGGCTTGAAATAAATTTCCCATCTCTAATTACCCGCACTTGCATGCCTGTGTCTCTACTCGGCACCCTCCTCCAGAATAAGGATTCTAGCAAAACTTCTTTGGCATCATTATTCAGTAGCAAGAACTAGTAATTTGATACCTCAAAATAAACAAGCATACCAGGTTTAAATTGAGTCTGGATGAATTTAACAGAAAAGCTAAATTTTTTCAGACTCATTTGTATTTGGATATTTATGTGTGTGCGTATGTGTGTGTTTGTGTGTGACATTGCAGGTTACCTTAAGTCTAGGAAATACATGCCCAGAAATTTGACAGGGCTGTTTACAAATTCATAGAATTTTATTGATCATAAGACAGAAAATACTTGGAGTTGGTCTTACAATGTCATATGCGTTAGTGAGGTTGAGAGTTTTTATTTGATCTTCATTCAAGCTTTTAAGGGGCTTGGAAACTGCAGACTGAAGCAATTCAAATTTATGCAGAGTTTGACAGTGAGCTAATTACCAGAACTATGCAAAATTAAATTTTGAGAAAACAATTCTGGCATTTTGAATGCTTGTGTGTTGTGAATGTACTTTACACACAAGCATATGCAAGCTATCTGTCAGCTAGCTGACTCGTTTTGAAGACATGTCCACTTAAGAGAAAATATTATATTTCAAAGAGTCTTGTGAAGCATAGGGAAAAGACTACAAGTACTTTGCCCTTTACCCTTGAAATGTATGCAGAACCCCAAACTGGAGCTGAGCTCGTAATAACCAAACTCCCAGGCACCATACTTGTTAAAATAGATACAGACACTAATCCAAACAGGCAGGGTGGTCTCTTCTCAAATATTCACATTCCACACACTGTCACTAACATACCTCAAATCAGAGCAAGTCTTAACACAGAAACAGAAGAGACAACCATCTCTGCAGATGGTTCCAAATAGGTAGCCTAGCTCCAGAAATACATGTCCTTGTACCCACTGAAATTTCTGAATTTGAGATTCACCATGTGTCAATCTTTGAATACTGTTGAATTGCAAATTTTCCAAAATACAAAGATAATTGTATGTATATACACGTATATATAGATATATATATATATACTTTACATATAACTTCAAGTAAATCAGTTTATCAGATTTATTTTTTCCTGAAACTGGAAAAGCTGAAGGCACACATTCCTAGGTACCCCAAAAGAGAAGGCAGCGCCTCTACAAGATAGACAACGGATGAAAAGGAGAGAGCAGAGCATCCAAAGCAAACTGCTGACTTTGATATTGCCTAATGCAGGTCTTGGGCCTTACAGTTTATAAGAAAAAAGAAATCAAAAGCTGGGATGAGGGTGGAGGAGGCGATGTTTTTCTTGCTCTTCACTCTGTGTCTTCAATGAGTCATTTTTTTCCCCATCTGAAAGTTTACTTATTTGTTTTGAAATTCTCAATATGGTACAAAGAGTGATCCAGAAATCATTTGGTTGCAAGAAACACATTCACTTTATGCAAATTAGAAAGTTTACTAAAAAGCTATTAAGAAATCTCAAAGAAGTAAAGCGCTGACCATGCATCTGGGTTTTAGCTGATCTAAAAGTTAAGAGGCAGCCCCTGTGCCTCTTGGTCTCTGAAGCCACACCCCACCTCTGCAGCTTGCCTTGTTTATAACCTGTTTCTTTGTTTTTTGTTTTTGCTTCTTTTCAGAACGGTTTCTTAGTTTTGACTTTCGTTAGTCTCAGCACCAACTCAAAGTCTAGTGCTAGGTTACTGCCCAATTCAATCCCTAGAACAAACTCACTCAATATTCTTATGCCTGATTCCTGGCAGACAGTGGGGGGAGAAACTGTCCAGCTTGAAAAAGGGTTCCATTGCACCTGGAACTGGTCAGCAAATGACAATTTTGTGGGGTCCTGCGTACCAAGGTTAAATTTTTCCCCAGATACGTAGTAGGAGATAACTTACCTTAGAGCAATGTATGGGAATGGAGACACTGACCAAACCTTTCTAGTAAGTTGCTATTGCCAAGTTAAAAGGACTTTTAAAAGGGGAGAGAAATTTATAAGACCACGTAAATCAGCTCCATCCATGGTTTTCTTCATTCCTCTGTCGGCTTGACTTGAGTTCCAAGTCTTCCAAATAAAATGTTAATGACCCCACTAGTAACTGCAGAGTGTTTGGTGCCAAAGGTAGTCCTAAAACATGTAGAACAAACAGAAGTTTTATAGCCAGTACATATAAAAATTCATTTACTCGACATATATCAGTGGAATCAAGTGGTGCTTTGCCAATAAGCAAAGAAATAAACCTTGGGAAAAAAGAAATCAGTTCTGAAAATCAGGACCTTCTGAATCGTTTTTTAAGTAGAAGTTTTGGAACACCCAAAGCAGA
>PVKS010037867.1:0-18335 GCA_004027875.1 Aplodontia rufa
AATCAGAGACGAAAATGGTGCTATCACCACAGACTCATCCAAGATACAGAAGATTATCAGAACCTACTTTGAAAACTTATACACTGCCAAATTTGATAACCTTGAGGGCATGGACAGGTTCTTGGAAAACACACAGGACATCCCCTCTTTAACACAGGAGGACATTGAAAACCTCAACCAACCTATCACAGAAAGTGAAATTGAAGCAGCAATCAAAGCTCTCCCAAAAAAGAAAAGCCCAGGTCTGGATGGATAAATGGCAGAATTCTACCAAGCCTTCAAAGAAGAACTTACACGGATCCTTTACAAGCTCTTCTAGGAAACTGATAGAGAGAGATCACTGCCACTTTTTATGAAGCAAACATTACACTGATTCCAAAGCCCAACAAAGACACATGAAGGAAAGAAAACTACAGACCAATTTTCCTGATGAACATTGATGCAAATATCCTTAATAAAATTTTAGCTAATCACATACAAAAGCACATTAAAAAGATAATTCATTATGATAAAGTGGTCTTCATTCCAGGAAGACAAGGTTGGTTCAACATACGCAAATCAATAAATGTAATTCACCACATTAACAGAATTAAAAACAAAAACCATATAATCATCTCAATTGATGTAGAGAAGGCATTTGATAAAATTCAACACCACATTATGCTCAAAACTTTGGAAAAGATAGGGATCAATGGAAGATACTTTAACTATGTCAGATCCATTTATGACAGACCCATAGCCAACATTATCCTCAATGGAGAAAAACTGAAAGCATTTCCACTGAATTCTGGTACTAGACAAGGCTGTCCACTCTTCTGACTCTTGTTCAATATAGTCCTTGAAACCCTTGCCAGAGCTATCAGGGAAGACAAGGAAATCAAAGCTATTTGTATAAGAAAAGAAGAAGTTAAGATATCTCTATTTGCTGATGACATGATTCTAAACCTAGAAGACCCACCTACATCGGCCAGAAAACTCCTAGAGCTTATAGGTCTTTTCAGCAATGTAGCTGGCTATAAGATCATCTCCAGCAAATCACTAGTGTTTCTTTACTCCAGCAACAAATCTGCAGAAGAAAAAATCAGGAAATCTCTCCCATTCACCATCGCTTCCAAAAAATTGAAATACTTGGGCATTAACCTTACAAAGGATGCTAAGGACCTCCACAAAGAAAACTATCAAACACTAAAAAAAGAAATTACAGAACACCTGAATAGATGGAAAAACATTCCATGCTCATGGTTAGGCAGAATCAATATAATAAAGATGGCCAATCTACCCAAAGCCCTATACAGATTCAATGCAATCCCCATCAAGATACCAATGGCATTCTTCACAGATATAGAAAAAGCAATTCTCAAGTTCATATGGAATAACAGGAGACCCTAACTAGCCAAAACATTACTCAGCAAAAAGGAGGAAGCAGGGGGTATCTCAATCCCTGACCTGAAATTATACTACAGAGCTGTAGTAGCAAAAAGAGCATGGTATTGGTATCAAAACAGAACCGAAGATCAGTGGAACAAAATAGAAGACCTTAGACAAACCCCCATATCCTTAACTGTTTGATATTTGATAAAGGGGGCAAAAGTACAGTGTGGAAGAAAGATAGCCTGTTCAACAAATGGTGTTGGACAAACTGGACAGCCATATGTAAACAACTGAAACTGGGTCCTTATCTTTCATCCTGCCAAAAATTAAATCAAAATGGGTCAAAGATTTGGATATTAAGCCAACAACTTTAAACTTTCTAGAAAAAGAAGTAGGGTCATCACTACAGCATATAGGAGTCGGCAGAAACTTCCTTAAAAAAACTCCCATGGCTCAAGCTGTAAAATCAAGAATAAATGAATGGGATGCAATTAAACTAAAAAGTTTCTGCACAGCTTAAGATCTAGTCAAGAACATCAAGAGAGAACCTACAGAATGGGAGAAAACCTTTGCCTGCTTCACCTTGGACAGAGGGCTAATATCCAGAATATACAGGGAACTAAAGAAACTAAAGTCCAAACTCACAAATAATCCAATCATTAAATGGGCTAAAGAACTCAAAAGGAACCTCTCTCCAGAGGAAGTCCAGAAAGCCCATCAATATATGAGAAAATGCTCTACATCATTAGCTATAAGGGAAATGCAAATCAAAACTTCAATGAGATACCACCTTACTCCTGTTAGAGTGGCAAAAATGAAGAATACAAATAATGACAAATTCTGGAGGGGCTGTGGGAAAAGAGGAACATTGTTACACTGCTGGTGGGACTGCAAACTGGGTCAGCCACTATGAAAAGCAGTGTGGAGAATCCTCAAAAAAATTAAGGATGGAACCACCTTATCACCCAGCTATCCCACCCCTGGGTATTTTCCCAAAAGAATTAGAGTCAGCATATTATAGTGATGTGGCTTCCTCAATGTTTATAGCAGCTCAATTTATTATAGCTAGATTATGGAACCAACCCAGATGCCCCTACTCGACGAGTGGATACAAAAACTTTGGTACATATATACAATGGAATACTACTCGGCCATTAGAGAAGACAATATTATGGCTTTGATATCAAATGGATGGAGATGGAAAGAATTATGCTAAGTGAAGTATCACAATCTCAGAGACTAAAGGGCCGAACGGTTTCTCTCATCTTTGCAAACTAGAATACATGGGGAAGCAGTAGGTTAGAAGGCCAAACTAACAATAACTTCAAATTGTATGATTCTCAGTGTAATTGGTGATGGCTCCCTAGGATACTTGGTGGTTTAGGGAGGGGCTTGGGGAGGGGGGAGGGTGTATGAAGAACTCATAGGAGTCTGGAGAGTTGGAATATGGGGGAACCACCCCAGAAGCCGTTGTCATTCCTCCACAAGATACCCATTTAATGCAAGAGTTCTTCTGGGGGAAACAGCAACAGATGAAACCCAAGGTGGTCATTCCATGTTTTGGCATTACCCCTGGATAACAAAGTGTATATACATTGGTTACTGATGGTTTGATAATGTTTCCCCTCAATTGTATCTCTATATACTTCTAATAAAAAATTATAAAAAAAAATCAAGGCCTGAAAAATTCCACTATGCTGATAGGCAGATGAGAATGCCTAGTTCTTAGAGCTTCCTGTACCTGAAGAGCAATTGCACATGTATTGCCTATTGTATAACCATACAGTTCCTAAGAGATACAGTAGGAGGAAATCTAGATGGCCTTGTATATGCTGGTTACTTTTTGGATACAACACCAAAGGCACAATCCATGGGAGAAATGACTCAAACTTTGAGCTTCATTAAATTTAAAAGCTTCTGCTCTGTGAAAATCACTGTGAAGAGAATGAGTCACAGATGGAAATAAACCTCTGTAAAAGGACTGTTATCCCAGATATACAAAGCACACTTAAAGCTCAATAAGAAAATGAACATACTGAATTAAAAAAGGCCAGAGATCTGGACAGATCACCAAAGAATATGTATAGATAACAATTATGCATATGACAAGATGCTAAATATCATATGTTGCTAGAAATATGCAAATTAAAACAAGATAACACTAGCATCCATTAAAATGGCCAAAATCCAAAATGCTAACAATACCCAATGCTGGTGAAAATGTGGAACAATGGGAACTCCTTCCTATTAAGTATTGGTGGCAATTGAAATAGCCACATTGCAAGGCTGTCTAACATCTTCTTGCAAAATGAAACATACTTTTCCATGTGATCCAGCATTCACACTCCATAGTGTTTACCAAAAAGATCTGAAAAAGCTATCGCATGGATGTTTATAGCAGCTTAATTCATAATTGTCAAAAATGTCAAGAATCTAAGATATCATACAGTAGAAGAGTAAATAAACAAAATGTGGTACCTCTAGACAATAGAATATGATTTAGCAATAAAAAATGAGCTGAAGACCATAAAAAGACACAGAGTTACATTAATTTTATTACTAGGGGAAAGGATTTTTTCATATTCTGCTTTCTATTGCTACAGCAAAATACCAAAGGCTGGTAGTTCATTAAGAAAAGAGTTAACATTTAATTTACCATTTTGGAGACTGAAATTCTAATCAGGTGGCCTGACTCTGTTCTGGGTGGTAGCGTGGCAGAAAAATGGAAAGGAAACTTTGCATGTGAAGAAATGGAAAGAAACGGAAAGGAAACCTCCCACATGAAGAAGGTTCCAAGCACAAGAAGTGGTCTTGTAATAACTAACTCATTCTGAAAGACCAATGTTAATCCAGTGTTAATCCCTTCCAAGGATGTTACTCCCATGACCTAATTATGTTATACACAGCTCTACCTCTTTAAGTTTCCACCTGTTCACTGTCACCATACTGAGGACCAAGTTTCTAGCACATGAATATTTACAGAACATATTCAAACAATGTCCAAATCACAGAACAAGTGAATTTGAATTGATTTCATACTGTACAATTGCAATTATATGACATTCAGGAAAAGAGAAAACTATGGAAAAACTACAATGTCAGCAATTACCATGGGTAGGGGGAGACAGAGATGATTAGGCAGAGCACAGGAAATGATATTAGGGCAGTGAGATGATTATAATTAATAATGTAATGATAGATTCATGTCTACCACTATGCAAAGTCCATAGAATGAATAAAACCAAGATTGAAATATAATTAATGAACAGTGTGGTATTGAGTGATGATTAAATTTCAATATAGTGTGTTAATTGTTACAAATTTATCTCTCTGGTAAGGTCATAAAATTAAGTGTGTAAGGTGGTGGGTGTGAGAGGGCAGAGAATATATAAGAACTTTCTCTGTATTCTGCCTAATTTTAGAGAGTAAATTGTAAACCTAAAACTGCTCAAAAATAAAGTCTAGGTTAAAAAGCAATCGAACACCTGTTATGTACCAAGACTCTTTACTGGTCTTAAGAGTATAAAGGTGTTTTAAGCACATCGTAGTGATAGAGATACACAAGCAATTTTAATATAAAGGAGTGATAAGATAATGCTCTTTGTAGAGCACAGAAAAAAGGACATATAAGCAACATCAACAACAAAGCCAGAGAAAACTTACCTAAAGAGATCTTTCCTTCCACTTCAGTAGCCTTAAAATAATTATGTTATAATGTTATGTGGTGTAATAGTATAAAGTTATTACTATGAGAAAAAAATGGAATCATTTCAGCTTAATACATCAGCAAAAATTCTATTTCAACATGACAATTTTATACAAGATGAACTACAAAGTAATCCTAGCTTCCAGGTTGGTAATATTGGGTGGTGGGGATTTAGGGAGGTGACCAAGTCATGATGGTAGAGCCCTCATGAATGAAATCAGTGGCCTCATCACAGTCCCAGAGAGTTTCCTTGCCCCTTCTATCATTTGTGGGAATAGTGATAAAGTATCATCTATGGAATACAATATAGATCTTCACCAAACCCTGAATCTTCTTGTACTCTAATCGTAAAGATCACAGTCTCCACAACAGTGAGAAACTTAGTTTATCTACTTTATGGTATTAATGATATTTTATTATAGCAAATCTAAATGAACTAAACAACTCAGGAAACATATTTCCAAAATTCTGAATATTTGAAATAAAAATGCTCATAAAATAAACATTTAATATTTTTCTATTATATTTCAGGATTATCAATGAAAAATTACCAAAAATTATTATTTTTAATTGATGTGCTTCCTTAATTTTTTTTGTCAATTAAGTATTATTGGCTTATATAACTTAAAATTCTAGAAATAAATGTGAGTTTAAAAAGGGCTGGGTAGAGGACTCATAAATGGTCATTAAAACTTTGTCTACATCCATTCTTTGATTTATCTTTACTCTGTATTAGCTTTATTCTCAGGTTCCAAATTATGATGAAATGGTTTAATATGCACATCAAATGGAAAAGAATATAGGTCATGTCCAGGACCAAGGATTATTTATTTAGACCCAGGTAATTTTAACTCCCACCCAAACATGTCCAGCAAGATAATATTATTGTAATTGATGTGACCTGGATGAAATGCCTCACTTCCAGAGTCAGAAAATGGAAACCCAATTACCTCTTCTAGAGGAAACGTATGAGAGGATGGATCCACTTTGGGAATTCATGATGCTAGAAAGGAGGATGGAGGCCTGCAGTCCAAAACCTCCAAACCTCCATAATGGATAAATTACAAATGGCATCCCAGTATTCAAGTCTCTTCTTTCCTTTGTTCCTTTAGTAACAGAACAGTTTGAGAATTAGATGCCCACAAAGTCTATGCAGATTATATCTCCTAGTCTCTCTTGAAGCTATATGGGGCCATTTATCTAAGATTGAACTACAGATCCGTGAGCAGAGGTGAAATTTGCAATGCCCGGGGTAATCTCATTAAAAATGGTTGCTCTTAACTGTCCCTTTCTCTCATTGTATACACAGTGAAATTAGAGTGCTTTGGTAACTTTATTGGAAACCAAATCTGGGACCAGCTAGTCTTTCTGACTACAAGAACAATTCCAATCATTTCAAAGGGAAAAGTGTGTGTCTGTGTGTGTGTGTGTGTGTGTGTTTGTGTGTTTAAATAATCAGTTTATCCTTCACTTATCATACCATCTTCATACAATTACATTTATTAATGCTCACTGTTATGGTGGGACTGGCAAAGTAGTTTTCAATTCCTAAGCATCATACTCCAAATTATTCATAATATTTATAAAAATTGTTACTTCTAACAGGAAAAATCTACTCTTAATAGGAAAATTTTTTTTCAAATTGATCAAAATTAATACTGATGTCTATATTCTTTGTACTTTAGGGTAAGGCCTATTTATGGCTGGCATAGCTTAATCCTTCTTTGGTCAAGATCAGTTGTGTTCAGATCTGCCCCTGAAGAGGAAGTTATTAGTATTCATGAAGTGCACCACCAAAATTATCACAAAATAAGCAGATATAATCTCCTACTTCAGGAGAGATTGTTTTAAATACAAACTATGATTAATTTTGACACCAACCATGTTATGGCTCTAATTACGTGTCCTGGTGGGTTAGTCTATGTTGAGAGTATTCTCTGACCCTTAATGACAAGTATAAATGAGAAGAGTTTCTCATTAAGACAGGCGATATGAAGGGTCCCTTGACAGCCCGTTTTATTATAGCAAAGCATAACATTTAGAATTTCAAAAATTAAATGAAGCTGAAAGAATGTACGTATGGACTGTCAATATACTCAAAATATTGGTTCATACGTGTGTGGGTCAAACGACTTGAGTGTCAAATACTTGGCCTTTCACACGCTTATTTTTATGCTGCAAGTCTGTGCTCCACTAAGTATGAACATTCCAAAGCTGAGAAACTCCCTAAGACATGTGGACTCTGAATGTTGAAGTCTCTTCACTTAGGGGAAAAATATTCTCATTTTTTCTCATCAGCGATAAATAAAAATATTCTCATTTATTTGTCAGATAAATCATTATTTACTAATGATTTGTTTAATAAGTGAAAACCATGCATACATATTTTTAAAGATGGTTATTTTGCACTTTTTCTGAAATCTTGAGAGAATAGTAACTGTCCATTTAATAAGGTTAAGTTTCTGAAAATCGTGGCTTATCTCAATTCACTGACAATAATAGGTATCAAGACAATACTTCTATTCCCTCAAATTTAATGTCTATTAAACTGTCATTTGGCTAAAGCTTTGTTTAGATAAATTTTTGACAGCTTGTTAAAATATATTTATTCTAATGTGCTTTTTGTATGTATATATATATATAGCACAAAATAATAAGAATGCATTATATATATACCAACACAGACAAAAATATTAAAAAATGTGAAATAATGCCCAATTTACACATATAATGGTTCTTTTTATAAAATGGCTACTGGATCTTAGCTTGAACGTAGAGACCCTGACCCAAGTTTCAAAACATTTAATGTATTTTGGATATGAAAAGTTAAGCCCCTAAGGAAATGAATATCTGGCAAGTGTTGCAGATGCCGGGTAGTGTGGAAACCAGAGGACTATAGCAAGAAGCTTAGGTTTGCTCCGGGAACAAGTTGCAGAACAGGGGCAGAGAATATGGTATTGTAAGCTCCTCTCAACATGTTCCTCTCATTTGTAAGATAATAGTTTTAAAGAGAGTTTTTTGTATATCTACCTAATAAGCTGTTGTTCACTGGATGTGGTATTTTATTCATATTCCATCAGTTAATAAGAACTAACTGGAAGACTTCCTTGCTTGCTGCTCATGTTTTGTTTTTCCGTTCTCAGTCACTACATGACTTACATTCAGCTTACCTGAAAGAATTTTGCATCAAGGTACATTTTTTACTTACTTTACCAGGTAAGGTAAGTAGCTTTACTAAAGTCAATGCTAGGTAGTAAAGGATGTATCCATATTTATTTTCCATCTTTAGACAGGGAAGACATTATTTTACCATTCAGCCTGTTTGTGTGAAACAAAGCAACAGTAAACCAGTTCTATAAAAGACTGGTTAATTCAGGAAAGACCATACCAAACATATGACTTTGGACCCAGGTTACCTAAGGATTCTCTACTTGATGCCAATAGACAGACTGGAGCCATTCTAAGTAGAGAAATACTGAAGAGAACTTTTATTTATCAATATGTTTAAGAAGTTGGAATTAGTGGTCTGCAATTTATCAGAGATGAAATTATGCTAAGATATACAGATGAAAACATACTTTATTTCTCCTTAAGAAAGACCCAGGACAATAGCAAAAAGGAAATGTTGGCTGAAAGCTTCTTAGATCTTCTATGCCAGGAGCACTGCTAGGAATTTTATATGTGTTATGTAGTCCTCTTAGTGATGCTATTAGGCATTATTGTTACTCCCATTCTAGAAATGAGAAAACTGGATTTATGAAAATGGAAAATTTTAAAACTATGTAGCTTACTTACAAATTTTGTTTACATTGAGGGTTGCCATCAGAACTAAACATTTATAAACTAAACAATGTAAACATTTTGCTTACATTGAGGGTTGCCTCAGTACACATGTGTGATTCCCCAAATGAGAGGAAGAATTTTTTTCTCCCATTCCTTGACTTGTGACTACAGGTCTAGTTCTGAATATAAGCTCTGGAAGTTTCTGTGACCTGCCTCTGGGAGATCCAGATACCATGTAAGAAGTCCAAGCTAATCTTCTGGAGACATAGGCCACAAGAGGGGTCATAGGGAACCAGGGAAGAAAGGCAAGCGTCAACATGGAAGCCTCTAGATAAATTCAGTCCTGCTCAACTTCTATCCAACTGCAATCCTTTAAGTGGCCCAAACTAGAACCATTCAGATGAGCCCAGATTGTGAGAGAGAAATGGTTTTAAGTTACTAAGTTTTGTGTTGATTTGCTACTTTGTGGTAGAAAGTGAGGATCTGTAGTTTCTAATACAGCCTCAAGTACTTTAAACCAGAGGTCTTATATAATCAAAATAATTAGAAAGTTGCACATTGTTATCAAAAGTTCTTCACTTCTCTATTATTTTGTTATAATATTTATATTTATGCTTTTAGTGTTATTACAGATTACTTACACATCTTAATATGTTATTTACATTAGAAATGTGTACCAAGAAAAAAATTTAAAAAATAAACTAAAATGATCTTTAGAAGCATAGGTTTCTAATACATTATTCTCCAATCTAAATATTTTCATCTTAAGCACAGTTTAAGGTGCAAAGTATGGTTTGGAGATAATTACATAGTACCTTTGCATAATAAAAGACAAGTTATTCTTAATGATAAAGAAGAACAGTGTATAATGAGAGTATATAATGAGAATATAGAGTAAAAAATTGCTTTCATGTGCCTGGGTATTCGGAGAATTTCACCAAAAAATGTGTGATAATCATCAAGAAACCAGAGACACGGCCCAAAATCTAAGACAATAACAAATATAAAATAGTCATAATCTTCTTTAATTACAGAAAATTAATATACTTACATTTGAGTACTATAACATAAATGTAAATATTCAATTAACACTGTATTTGAGGTTGGGGCTTTATTATATTTTATGATTTATGCATAGAATATGCAATTGAATATTAACAAATATTTTACTCCAAAGTCTTTGGCCAACATGAAAATTAATTAAAGATTCAGCATTTTCTAGTATAATTTATTATGAAATTAAGAACATTGGGTAGAGTATTTGATTTTTTCAGGCTAAGTTTAAAGTTGGTATCATCTTTCTGCTAGGTTACATTTTAAATTTTTTATTTTAAACAGCATATTGAAGTATCCAAACTTTTCTCAGAGGTGAATCATTTAATTCTTCATCTGACAAATATTAGGTTTTCTCTATGTGCTGGGAGTGTCCTAGATAGTAAGAAAACAAGGATGATCAAAATCCCTGTACCCTCCTGTAAAGTAGTAAGTCCACTCTGCAAAGCAGAAAGGAGACTCTTAACAAAAACTTAGGGATGGAACCACTATGTGACCCAACTATTCCACTCCTGAGTATTTCCCCAGAAGATACAAATTTGACATACTACAGTGATACAGCTACATCAATGTTTATAGCAACACAATTCACAATAGCTATATTATGGCATCAACCCAGATGCCCATTGTTGATTGGATGAATGGATTAAGAAACTGTGAGATTATATATATATATATATCACTGTGGAATGTGTATATATATATATATATATACACACATATATATGTAATACACATATATACATATAAATATATTATATATTATATATTATATATATATCACACCATGGAATATACACATACATATTTCATATATATACACTATGGAATTCAACTCAGCTACTAAAATAAAATGAAATCATGGCCTTTGCTGGTAAATGGATGGATATGGATAAACTCATGCTGAGTGAAATTAGCCAATCCCAGAAACTCAAGGGCCAAACATTTTGTCTCATGAGGAAGCTAGAGTACAATATATGAAAGAGTAAGAGAATAATAAGTTAGACACTAGACTCATCAAACACTGATTAACAATAGAATTGGAGGCAACCTTGCAGTCTAGGGGTAGGAGGGGATGGAGAGGGAGAAGGAAAGATATAAAGGAATATATATGATGTGTATGGAAGTGCAAATAACAAACCCCTTCAATATATAAAATTATAATGAAAAATAAAATCTTGTTTTTTAAAAAAAGTCCTTGTTCCCATGAAATTAATAATTTATAAGAGGAGAAAATAACATGATATATAATACATCATAACATGATGTATGCTATAATGTGATAGTTGCTATAGCATAAAAGAAATATAGTCCAAGGTAAGGTGGAGTGGAGGTTCTAGATAGGAATGTGCTATAGTTTATATCCAAATGTCCCCAAAAGCCCATGCATCAAAGGTTTGGTCACTAGCCCATGACACTTTTGGGAGCTTGTGCCTTTGGTAAGTAGGGTCTGATGGAAGGAATTTAGATTATTGGGTGCATGCTCTGATGGGATTTTTGGTAAAAAGAGATTTTTGAAACTGATTCACTTACACCCTAACCTTTCTTTATTCTTAACTCTCAAGGAAAAGATGGTTCAGAAATGATTATATCGCCTAATATAACAGGTTATCTAATAAGTCTTCCTTGGCTGACTTGTAGGGTGGAGGCTATTTGTGAAGTGATTATATTTTTAGCTACTCGTGGTAGGGTCTATTCTTTTTACCTTCTGTCAGTTTGAAGCAGTTCTGAGAGGCTGTACTGCGGGAAATTTCAGTGGATCACAAAAACAAAAAACAAAAGACAAAAAAAAATAACATTGGTGATGTACAGACCTTGTAATACAAAAATAAGGAGCTGCTTATTTTTGATTGCCCTTATAATTTTTCTAATGTCTGATAAATCTGGCAACCTTATAATGAATTGTGAATTTTTAATGACAAACTTGAAGGTTTGGCATCAAATGAATGAAAACTACAAACAGACCAGATATTTATTATATTATTTTTAAAAAATCAATTTAATAGACTATTGCTAACATTCACTAGGGAATCTGTGAGGCCTGAGTTCTGGTGTTATGATGGGAAGAAAAATAATGACCTCTTGGTTTTATTTTGAGGATTAGATAAAGTACTCTGCATAGAAGAATTGGTAAATTAATAGCTGTTGTTACAGTATAAATAAAAACAGACCTCTAATAAGGAAAGCGAAGTTTTATCTTACCAAAGGCAGAGATTGGTTACTCTAATGAGAAGTGATAAGAAAACGGCACATGTCTTTAGGACAGTGTAGATATGCTAAATCACAAACCCAGGAGACTCAAATGAGAATCATTTCTTTTGTGCATGACAAAGCATTCTTTTTACCTTTTCAAAGTTGAAGAGAGACAACTTCAGGGATTTGTGAAAAAATGGCACAAATAAGTCCCAACCACATACTGATCACAAACTTCTAGAAAATGCAGTGCATGTAATAGCTGCCTCTTGCTCAGGGGACAGATTAAATGACCTAGTAATTGTGTACCCCTTTTCCTTCCATAACTTCTATGAATACAAATGAACTATTCAGGTGGAATTCAATAATAGGTACCTTCAATGATCTTATCATGAGCTAAACACTTTTGCATAGCTATAATCCTCCAATTCCATCAGTGTGAAATGCATATGAATTGGTAGATTTTGTAATTTAGATTTTGAAACAGTTTTTTGCCTAAATTCATCTAAAAACTTTGTTGAAGTCCTAAAAGTACACAATTTTTCCCATTTTCTCTTGTTTCATACTTCAGAATAGGTAAATGATTTTAAATGAAAAATACCCTCTACTTTTAAATTTTGTATATAAAATATTTTCTTTATGTCCAAACAGTATTGCTATGAGGGTAGTGATCATTTAAATATTTTATTAACAGAGAAGTAAACACAAGATCATTTAACTACAAACTTTGCTCCAACTACAGAAATGTCTTTTGATTTGTGAGAGGTACATTTCTTCATTAAAAATGATTTAAGATTGAAAAAGATATTTTACTTTAAAGTATAAAGGTAAAATAAAATTTGGTATGTTCCCTTTTCTAATTCCAGAGGAAATTCTAAAAGAAACTCCAGAGGTAAAACAGTCTATACACACACACACACACACACACACACACACATATACACACATACATATATATATATGTATATACATACACACACACCTATACACAACATATATATATATATATATATACACAAACATATGCATGTATTTTATATTTTCTGTTATTATTGATATTTGTACTTTTGTATTTTTCTTATTTTACAACATTAAATTACCACTGCTATTTTATGGGGAACTTCCTCATTGTACAGATTATTATTGGTGCATAGTACTCTGTCATCTTCTAAGACTGAAGCAGGAAGACGTACTTGGTGAGAACTCTCACTGCCTGGAAGCCAAGGTGAAGTCCATGACATAGAGCTAAGACAAACTGCTGTTCCTGCTCGGGACTGGTGTTACTGATGTGAATGAGGACTGGTTGGGATCTTGTGCGGGGGCACATTGTGATAGAAGCCTGCTGAAGCTTACCAAAGGCAGAGATTGGTTACTCTACAATTTGCTACAGCAGAGCCTTGTATACAGGATGTACATTGGTTCAGTTGCTTTGTCTCAGGAAAAATAAATGAGAATATATTTAATTAATTTTATGTAAAAATAAGTGCTATAAGTGAGACAGATTAGGACTGCACTAAATGATGAAAAGTTAATGTGGGTGCATGAAGGCAAGGAGATTTAATCGGGGTGGTTAAAGAATGCCTCTAAGGTAGATTTGAATTGTAGGATGATGTAAGCTTTGAGAACAATTGGGGTCAAATTGACCAATGGAAGACATGGTAAATGCAGAGTAAGACTGGCATGATCTAGGGAAAGGAAAAATGGCCAATACACAGAACATATGAATCAGAATGGTGTAGGATGAGGTTTATATGTTGTGTGCTCTGATAAAAATCATTGTATAAATAGCTGTGGTCAGAGTTATTCCTAAAGAAAAAAAGCTCTTGTTAGTACTATGTCCATTGGTTTCCTCAGTGAAAAAAAATTGAAATTATATTTTGGAGAAAGGCAAAAAAGAAAAAGCTAAACATTTCTGTATAAGGATTAAACATAAATTTGGAAAAAGAGTGCAAACAAGCAGAGAAGAGAGGAGGAAGTGAGAACTAAGAGGAATTTTCGAAAGTTGGAGACCAAATTGTTGGAATTATATATGGAGTCTTATCAAAAATTGGGAGATTTAGTGTTTAATTTTGAACTTTCTATTTGCTGTCATGAAACCATTGCACCTTAGTTTTCATTAAAATTGTATCACATACAGCTGCCTGTGTTGAATACTGTGTTGATGGGGTTTGGGCATGGAGATAAGGAATACAGCTGTAGGGCATAAAGTGGAGCTAGAATTCCACAGAAGCCAGAAATAGAAGGTGGTAAAATACTGAAACACTGGGAAATTATAAAAAACTTATCTCCAGACAATCATACCAATACCTTAAGAAACAGAGTAAAAGTCCCCTCTGCTATACCATTGCAATTTCCACAAAATGCCTCTTTTTGTGCTAGAAATGTGAGACTACAGATACCAGAGTATCTCCATACACTCATTGGTGATGATTGCTGTATTGGCATAGTTGACACAGGGCAAGTAACAACGAAAATGATACCAAATCAAAGGGAAGGCCAGGAAAATGAACTTCAAGTAATAATCTTGGAGAGATACTAAAACTCTGTGAAATTAAATGAAATTCAAAATTACTAAGTCTCTTTGTTTATGTATCTGCATTCAATTGACTGCTAAAGATAAAATCAACTCAATGGTCATGAAAACTAATACTGTTACAGTGCATCAGCCTCCATATAAACAACCAAAACAGAGTCCAGACTTGGCTGGTATTTTTCATGGAAATGAACATATTGGTTCCTCATTTTAAAATCAATTTGCTTGTTCTTAGGTGGTGGAGCAGATAAAAACAAAGCTGTCAACTCCATGCTTATTTTGAAGGTGACATCTGCAAATGCAGGTTTCATTCTTCCATTGTCTGAGCCACTTTAGTCATTCATCTTCACAGCTGTCTGGAAAGACCGCTCATTCACATCCTTTTCCTGGGGGCAGGAAATGGAACTGGCTATTCCTTTAGTCCACTTATAAAAGCCCAAACCCTGTATTCGGAGACATCGAGCCTGTCTTTTAGAATCACAGCTGTTTTCTAGGACTGATTCTTTTATCCCTCAGAGAGAGAGAGAGAGAGAGAGAGAGAAAATAAAAAGCCCTTGTTCTATTTATCGCTTAGAAAAATATGTATCTTCTTGCATTTGCTGCAATTAGATTTCTAAAATTGAATGCATTGAACTTGTATCATTCTGGGGTTAAGAGAAAGAAAATAAGGCATGCGGTTGATTACTGGAAAGCCTGTTCTTGTCCATTTCTTATAATTTTAAGTTATTCAAGAGTCATCACTGCTATTTTCATCAAAATCTGTCCCTCTTCAGTAGTCCTGATGCCATAAGCTCCACATGGGTTGTGGAGGGAACTGGCTCCTCCCTGAGAACTGGCTACCTTGAGCGGCTTCCTCCCTTTTCACAGCACACTAAGTATTTGATAAATGTAAAGGTCATTTAAAAGTGTTCAACAAATGAACAAAAATATCATACAGATATTTTAAATAGATTTTTCACTTAGTAGGGGAACTATACAACTGAATAAGGTCAGAGGCATTAATTAAATAAACCGTAATCCTATCTGTGGGTACAATAGGGCACTAAGGACAGAGTGTCTTTCAGACTCATTAACTTGGAGCCCTCTGTGTGACTTAGTATTAGATTTTATTTTATTGTGCCCTTGAAATTCTTAGTACAGAAGATTGAAATTTTACAGATAGGGATATTATGAAAGTGTTGTAAAGCAATATTGTTGGGTTTGGGTGTTGTGAAAGCACCCTGTAATTGACTTCACAATAGATGCTTCACAATTTACTAAACAGTTACATATTCCATTATAATCTTATACTATATAACTACCAAATTATTTCTTTATTTAATTATTTATTTTTTATTACATTAAGTCAAATGCTATTAACAGAACGCTTAAGAAAAACAGCTGACAGGCATTACCCAAAGCACTCATTGTTGGATGTGCTTGCACAGCAAAGAGACCCCTGGTAGCTGACACAAGAGATTTTATTTAGGACTTGCAAGATGGCTGCTCTCACAACTGGAGAATAGCAACTTATGGCTGGGTGTGAGAGAATTTATAGGAACTCTGGCGGGAGTGGGACTTAGGCAGGAGATTTGAAAAAACAACAATTAGGGGCGAGGTTGACATTCCTGTGGCTGGTCAGACCCTTATCTGCTACATACTGAGACTCATATGCCATGTGGTGGCTAGGTTTACAGATTAACCAAAGTGGTGTTTATTGCCAGTGATAAATTAAGAACCTAAAACACATTGGGTTTCTTTTTCTTTCTCTCTCTCTTTTTTTTTTTGTATATTTTTGGGAGCTACATTATAGATCAACTAACATGTTAGAAGAATTCAATATAAAAATAGTCGATAATTTTATTGAGTTGTTACTAAATGCCATTCTGTTTATTGAACAATCTAAATTCAGGGGGAATATATATGTGAAATAGTTCTATTTTCCTCCAGTTACTGCTTTCAGCTATGCTCTGTCAAACCTCACTTTCTAAGCTTAATAATATATGAGGCAAATCTCATTGTTTTTCAGTCATTCTCAATCCTGTCTACTCTGGTTCGATATTTCGATACTGTCTCCATGTTAGTGGTTACCTGGTCCCTTTGGCAGCCCTGCTGAGGTCTCAGTTTGAGACTTGATATAGTAAGTCAGTAAGCAAGTCCTCAGTGAAGAAAATTTGCAGGCCCCCTCAACAACAGTGAATCTGGGAAGGGAAGATGGCGGTTATCCCAGGGACACTGACCCCGTGAAGCTCCCGAGAGTCAGCACAGGCTACGCGTCGGCAAGTGGATTCCCACGGTAGGACAATTTTCCCTGAACGGGCAGGAATTGCCTCCTGCTAGTTCTTTGACCCCAAAGGAAAAGTGAAGAGCATTAACCCAAAAAGAAAAAAAAATTAAAAAAACGAGGAAGCGGCTGCCAAACGCAGGCCACCCCCACACCTGGTGGGAGCAGAACTTCCTCACGGGGGAACAAGCTACCCCTGGTCAGATCCCCTAATCTGGCCTCCAACTCCCTAATTGGACCGCTCTTCATATATATGAACTCGGTTTTAAGTCCAGATATATTTCTGCTCAGTAGCCAATTTACACCGCGTCCTGTGAGCTGCGCGGCACCTGCAGCAGCAGCGCGTGGGGCGACCTGCCCACGGAAACACACGGTGACGACCTTTCCGCACCGGCACACTGTGAACTCTCCGTTTTGACTGTTCTCCATATATATGAACTCGGATTTAAGCCCAGATATATTTTTTCAGCTCATTAGCTAATTTACGCCATGTCCTGCGAGCTGCGGCAGCCGCAGAAGCAGCGCGCGCTTGCCGGGGGGCGGGGCGAAACACACTGTCGGCCTCTCCGCACCGCACCGCGCCGCGCCTGGCAAAGGCTTGCAACCTGAAACGGAGGAAGGGTCTGAATTTCATGACCAAGCACCACTGCGAACTGCCTGCTCATTGCTTTGCCTAGTCTTGCAGAAAGAGCTGAGGAGAGATTGCTATCAATCTAGTCAGCGGCCGTCGCCATTGTGACGTGTCCCTGTGGGCGGGGCGAATCTTCCACCCCTAGCCCAGGAGTGTAACCGGCCGCAAGAAGCTTGGAATATACCGGGCAGCCTGGGTTTCAATTAAGCCTCTGAGCTCCTCACATAACCAAGGCTGTGGAATCCTGGGCATCTCAAGCTGGTCCCCTTCTAGTGCTTGTAACGGAGAATCACAAAACTCTAGAAAGATCTGGACCTTTCCCTGAGGTCCTTAGCCAACAGCACTAAACAGCTCCTGAGCCCTCTGGGGATCACATGACACGCAGAGTGGGCCATCATTAATCCTGAGGAAGCTACACTCAGGCTAGCCACTCTGCTTGGATCAATCAGAGTCCCACGGCCTCTGTAAAAGGAGCAACTCGACTACCTACAATTTCTGAGCCCCAGACCCAGGAAATATCTGGAGTGTAGATTGGCTGGAAACAACCAACTCAGGCTTCTGCCCAGGGAGAGTCAAATACCCCTTTACTACAGAAAATTTCAGAGGAGATCCTCTAAGAAAATCCAGGCCACCAGTCTCAACCAATTCGCTTCTCCCCAAACAAGCTCAACTCTGAAAAATTCCCAGCCTGATCCCGGGTTTCATCACACCACCAAATGATACATACCTCTGGATCTAAGGGTCAGAAAGTCTCGGAACTGTAACAGCTAGTGTTGCGTTTTTATTGGAGGTGGTTTTTTTT
>PVKS010037868.1:0-18323 GCA_004027875.1 Aplodontia rufa
AGAAAGAAGGATAGTGAGAGAGAGAGAGAGAGAATCAATTTTTATTGAGTTTTTCACATGGCTTTTGTTGCTCTGACACTTAGTTGTGTACATGGGTGCTGGGGTTTGAACCCATGTAGTGGCACATGCCAAGCAAGCACCATAACCACCGAACTACCACTCCAGCTCCACCCCTCAGATTTTTGATTACCCAATGATGGATATATATTCCTATTTTCAATTTTTTTTATCCAGAAGTTGAATCTATAGCCAGTGTTCTGTGTTTACTTATTTCTTGCTTATCCCTCCCAGCAGTAAAGTTCAAGCTTTGAATGGATCAATCTACTTCACACTCTCATAGCAGGCTGTGTCTGTCATTCCTAAGCAAATCATTTTCTGAATCAGCACCCCTCTCTTCTTTTGTTCACTTCTAAAATTATTTGGTTATGTTGCAGAAGTAAAACATTGAGCAAATAAAAAGCATCCATCTACTTCAAAGAACAAGACTGAAGGTGTAGGTGAGAAATCAAGAAGTGAAAACAATTCAAATTAGAAAATTTTCACAATTATCTATAGAACAAAACATTTATACAATAAAATGTTGCAGGTTTTATTCTGATTCATTAATTCTTATAAATCTTGTTCATTTCCAAATTCAATTTTGTCCACTTCCCCAAAATTAAATTTTAACTCATTAAAGACCTCAAGAATCCCTCCTTCAACCAAAATAGCTGCCTTTGATATAAATAAGATCTCTGATAAGTTTTTCTGACATAATTCCTTTAACATAGACAGTATAAAAGCATTATTAAAAATCCCAACATAGAGTCAGAACATGGCAACCACCCCACCAACAGTGACTCCGAGACGCTCCTGAGAATAACCTCACACTGCAGGAGTGGACGCGAACTCCTACGGTAGGACAAAGCTCTCAGCGTGGGGGAACATAACCACCAGCTAATTTTTTTTTTACTCCAAAGGAATAGCATGATGCATTAACAAATATAAAGGAGAAGTTTGTGGCACCCAGGCAACCAGCCCCACACCTGGGGGGAGGGGAGCTATCTCAGATGGGAGGAAATGGAGCAAGTTTCCAAGTCAAATCCCTAATCTGGTCATGAGCCCCCTGACCTGATGGCTCTTAATTTACAAGAACTTGGTATAAAGCTCTGGGAATTAATTGCTCACATTAGTTAACTTACAGCTGTTCCTGTGACTGCCAGCATCCGGCTCGCCGTTGTGAAGTTTCCCTGAGGGCGGGGCAAGTTGCTCAGCAAAAATGGTCTTGGGGTTTCAGACACCACGGTCAGAAAACCAGAATCTCTCACTCCCAGATTTGGCCGTCTCCCAGAGGGGCTTGTTGTGCTGGGATTCCCCTCTCCACTTCCTGTCGCTGCCAGCGGAGCTGGGGGAGGAGAGGAATAGGCACAAGAACTTTAACTCAATCACAGTGGACAACACTTTCCTACCCGTGCTCACGGTTTACAAGAGCTGATTTTCAAGTTATTTAACCTAATTGATTGCATCAGGGTGCGAGAGTGGGTCAGGTCGCTCAACAGCCACTTGGGGCCTCAATCCCCAAGATTAGAAAGAGAGAAGTTAATGCCCACCCCCCCCCATCATCTGCCCTGGGGACTGTGGAACTGCGAATCCTCTCTCCAGCTTGCAAACCTCTTGGATGGCGACCTTCTACCTGCCCCTCTACACATCTGAATAGGAGGAGTCTGTGAACAGAGCTTGCTGCAGCAGGGCACGTCCTTCTCAAGAGGACCACCTGCCTCAGCCTCTGCAATCGTGGCCTGTAACTCTCTAACAAGGCAAGGAGTAATAACAGCCTCAGGATCCTTTGAATAAAAGGGGCAGCACGTGCTTTCCCTTAGCATCTGAGCCCTGTGCATAGCCAAGGCTATGTAGGCCCTGACCTCTTCAGGTGAACTCTTGGGACTTCTGAAGATCATAAGTCACACAGAGCGGGTCGCCAGTGATCCTGAGACAGCAAGTTTCAGGCTGGCCACTCTCCTTTGACCAGTCAGAGACCCACAAATCTACACTAGGATCAACTAGATTGTCTAAAGCTTCTGAGCCACAGGCACAAGAAATTCTAGAGTGTGGACAGGCAGAAAGCAATCACCTCAGGATTACAGCCCAGGGGAAGCTGAAATCTATCCTGGCAAGAAGTGTGAGAAGGCAGGTTCTTATACCCCTTTGCAACAGAAAATTTTGAGGAGATTCTTGAAGAAAAGCCAGATCATTGGACTTATCCAAACTGCTTCTCCCCCAACAAGCTCAACTGTGAAAAATCCCCAGCTAGATGACAGATTTGAACACATGCTCCCACGGTACATACTCGCTGACCCAGGGGGCAAAAAACTCAGAACTTTCACAACTAGTTTTGTTTTGTTTTTCCTGTGCCTCTTTTTTTTTTTAATGGGGATCCAGCTGGAGTGTAATATTTTTAAATTGTTCATCTTCTAACCTTTTAACGTTATTGTGGGGTTTTTTTCCTTTTTTGCTTTATGATTAGTACTGAATTTGGTGTTGGTGGATATAAATATTTATCCAGGTGTTATGTATTGGTGATTGGCTCTTACTTTCTCTATGTCTTCTTGAGCCCAACTGCTATCCCTATACCATTGGGATCCAACCAGGAAAACATTTCATGATAGCAAAATAGCATCAGCCTCCAGTGAGTAAAGAGAACCATGCCCCATACTAACCTCTTCCTCCCCTTTACTCTGGTAATTCCTAAATATTAGCAGTTTTTTCTCATCCTCACCCAAAGTTTTTACCCCACCTGCACCCCACCTCTATGCTTTCCTTATTCCTAATAGAATAACCTACTCCCCCCCCAATCCCCTGTTCCTCTAAGTCAGGTGTTCTAATATATCTCCCCAATTCACCTTCTTGACTTCCTAGTCATTTCTTCTCCCCACTTTCAGAGACCCTGCTATCTGAAGAAGCAGACACTCTTCAAAATGGGTACTTGCTTGCTATCATAATATATTGTGAGAGCTCTCTCAAAGAATACTGCTACTATTGGTACTAGTCATCAACACATCTGTTTTAGTTGAAATGGACTAGTATCTGCACCTATAGGCTCTCAAGTTCTTGCAGAATGATCTGGTATCTTTAGGTCTGTCTTGACCAAATAGCTCCCCATCACAATGAAGCAAAGCCAAAAGAAGCTCCAATTACGCCAACAAGAGTAACAAGGTTGAAAAACAAGACATGCTCTCTTTTTCTGAAAATGAGGAAAAGGGGAAATAACTCTCCCCCTCAACCTCACAGCTCTCCACCAAAGGAGCCCATAGTCAGGGCCCTAGATGAAAACCGAAGATATTGTAGCAACATTATGATTAGTAATTCAATCAAAGAGTTGAGAGAAGAAATAACGAAAGAGATCAGAGAACAATTTCAAGAGATGAGAGACAACTTTCATAAGGAAATAAGGGAGCAATTCCATGAGATGAAAGATCAGATATACAAAGAAACAGACATTCTGAAAACAAATGTAGCAGAGCTATCAGGATTGAAAAACATGGTTAACCAAATCAATCTTCACTGGAAGATACCAACACCAGAGTCTACTCCACTGAAAATAGAACTTCAGCTCTTCAAGAACAAACATCAGAAAATGAAGATCAGGTAAGCAATGTCAAATTCAAAGAGGATAAACAAGACAAGAAACTTATATTACATGATCAGAACTTCCAAATAATATTTGATGAGATGAGAGGTAATAATCTGAGAATCATTGGCCTGGAGGAAAACCCCAAACAGCAAACAAGAGGTATTAAGAACCTTTTAAGCGAAATCATAAGCGAGAACTTCTCTCATCTTACAATTGATCCGGAATATCATATCCAAGATGCTTATCGAACAAGAAACAGGCATAATCAAATGAGAAATTCACCAAGACATATCATATACAAAATGAACAACAGAGAAATTAAAGAGAGAATTCCAAAAGCAAGTAGAGAAAAGCCCCAAATCACATTCAGAGGCAAACCAATTTGAATCACTATGGATTTTTCAGAGCAAACAATGAAGGCCAGAAGAGCTTGGAACAATATCTTTCAAGTATTGAAAAATAACAACTTCCACCCAAAGATAACCTACCCTGCAAAACTCAGCTTCATATGTGATGGGGAAATTAAATACTTCAATGATAAACTCAAGCTAGCAAGATACATGAACACAAATCCTGCACTACAGAACATTCTCAAGGATGTTCTCCATTCAGAAGAAAATGCCAATGATACCCTAAATCCTTAAACAAGGGTGAGTCAATAATCATATTATACACAAATTGACTTCCAAGATGACTCAAAACTATGTAATTGTTGCAAAGTCTGAGACTCAGCCTCCCATATCTATTCTAACTTTGAATGTGAATGGTCTCAATGCCCCAATTTAAAGACACAGACTGGCCCACTGGATCAAAAACCAAAATCCAACAATATGTTGCCTGCAAGAGACACATTTGACACTCAAAAATAGACACAGGCTGAAAGTAAAAGGATGGCAAAATGGCTACCAGGCCTGCGGCCCAAAAAAGCAAGCTGGCGTGGCGATTCTAATTTCTGATAAAATTAATTTCCAGCTAAAACTAGTCAGAAAGGACAAAGAGGGTCACTTTATCATACTAAAAGGGACATTCCATCAAGAAGATATAACGATAATCAACATTTATGCCCCCAATTACAACCCCCCCAAATATATGGAAAAAGTACTTAAGGAAATTAATCCCCTCATTGATCTCAACACAATAATTCTGGGGGACTTCAACACAACACTATCAACTCTAGACAGATTATCAAAACAAAAAATCAATAAAGACATCTCCAAACTGAACAACTCTATTAATCAATCAGGCTTAACAGACATTTACAAAATATTCCATTCTAAGACAGCTGAATTTACCTTCTTCTCTTCAGCCCATGGATCCTTTTCTAAAATAGACCACATCCTAGTTCACCGGGACAATCTTAGCAAATATAAAAAAGGGGGTATAATCCCATATATTCTGTCAGATCATAATGCTATGATCTTAGCAATCAACAACAAGAGAAACAACAGAACCTACTCAAATACTTGGAAATTGAATAATTCCCTCTTAAACGAAGAATGGTTAAAAGAGGAAATGAGAGTAGAAATCAAGAAGTTCTTGGAATTGAATGAGAATGAGTAAACAACATACCAAAACCTCTGGGACAGTATGAAGGCATTCTTAAAAGGTAAATTTATAGCACTGAGCACATACATCAAAAACCTAGAAAGAGACCAGATAAATAGCCTTATGCTTCAACTCAAACGACTACAAAAAGAGGAACAATTCCACCCCAACGCTAACAGAAGACAGGAAATTACCAAAATCAGAGCTGAAATCAATGAAATAGAGAACAAGAAAAATGATACAAACTATTAACAAAACTAAGAGTTGGTTCTTTGAAAAAATAAACAAGATCAACTGACCCCTTACCAACCTCACTAAAAGGAAGAAGGAAATGAAGCAAATCAACAAAATCAAAGACGAAATTGGGGATATCAACACAGACTCATCCAAAATCCAGAAGATTATCAGAACCTATTTTGAAAATTTATACTCTGCCAAGTTTGATAATCTGGTGGACATGAACAGGTACTTGGACACATACAACATCCCCGCTTTAACACAGGAGGACATTGAAAATCTAAACCAACCTATCACAGATAGTGAAATTCAAGCAGCAATCAAAGCTCTTCCAAAAAAGAAAAGCCCAGGTCCAGATGGATATATGGCAGAACTCTACCAAGCCTTCACAGAAGAACTAACAACGATCCTCTACAAGCTCTTCCAGGAAATTGATAGAGTGGGATCACTCCCAACCACTTTTTATGAAGCAAATATTACACTGATTCCAAAACTCAACAGAGACATGTCAAGAAAAGAAAAGTACAGACCAATTTCCCTGATGAACACTGATGCAAAAATCCTTAATAAAATTTTAGCTAATCAGATACAAAAGCACATTAAAAAGATAATACATCATGATCATGTGGGCTTCATTCCAGGAAAACAAGGCTGGTTCAACATATGCAAATCAATAAATGTAATTCACCACATAAACAGAATTAAAAACAAAATCATTTGCTCATCTCAGTTGACACCAATTTATGCTCAAAACTCTGGAAATGATAGGGATCAAGGGAAGATACTTTAACTATGTCAGATTCATTTATGATAGACCCATAACCAACATTATTCTTAATGGAGAAAAACTGAAAGCATTTCCACTGAATTCAGGTACTAGACAAGGCTGTCTGCTCTCACCACTCTTATTCAAATAGTCCTTGAAACCCTTGCCAGAGCTATCAGGCAAGATGAGGATATCAAGGGAATTTGTATAGGAAAAGAGGAAGTGAAGTTATCTCTATTTGCTGATGACATGATTCTATACCTAAAAGACCCAATAACATCAGCCAGAAAACTCCTAGAACTTACAGGTGATTACAGCAAAGTAGCTGGCTACAAGATCAACTCCAGTAAGTCACTAGCTTTCCTTTACTCCAGCAACAAATCCACAGAAGAAGAAATCAGGAAATATCTCCCATTCACCATCTCCTCCAAAACAAATGAAATACTTGGGCATTAACCTTACAAAGGATATTAAGGACCTCTACAAAGAAAACTATCAACCACTAAAAAAAGAAATTACAGAAGACCTGAGTAGATGGAATAACATTCAATGCTCATGGTTAGGCAGAATCAATATGATAAAAATGGCCATTCTACCCAAAGCCCTATACAGATTCAATGCAATCCCCATCAAGATACCTATGGCATTCTTCACAAATGTAGAAAAAGCAATTCTCATGTTCATATGGAGTAAGAGAAGACCCAGATGAGCCAAAACACTACACTATAGAATGGAAGAAATAGGGGGTATCTCAATCCCTGACCTGAAATTATACTACAGAGCTGTAGTAACAAAAACAGCATGGTATAGGTATCAAAACAGAATCAAAGACCAGTGGAACAGAATAGAAGATCCTGAGACAAACCCCCATATCTTTAACTATTTGATCTTTGATAAAGGGGGCAAAAGCATAGTGTGGGAAGAAAGCATGTTCAACAAATGGCTAATATCCAGAATATACAAAGAACTAAAGAAACTAAATACCAAAACCACAAATAATCCAATCAATAAATGGGCTAAAGATCTAGAAAGAAACTTCTCACCAGTGGAAGTCCAGAAAGCCCATAAATATATGAGAAAATGTTCTACATCATTAGTTATAAGGGAAATGCAAATCAAAACTTCAATGAGATACCACCTCATTCCTGTTAGAGTGGCAAAAATGAAAAATTCTAACAACAGACGCTGGAGGGGCTGTGGGAAAAGAGCAACGCTGTTACACTGCTGGTGGAACTGCAAACTGGTTCAGCCACTCTGGACAGCAGTGTGGAGAATCCTCAAAAAGTTAAAGATGGAACCACCTTATGATCCAGCTATCCCACGCCTGGGTATTTTCCCAAAAGAGTTAGAATCAGCATATTACAATGATGTGGCTTCCTCAATGTTAATAGCAGCTCAATTTACTATAGCTAGAATGTGGAACCAACCCAGATGCCCCTCATTCAATGAGTGGATACAAAAACTTTGGTACTTATATACAATGGAGTACTACTCAGCCATTAGAGAAGATGATAATATGGCTTTTGAAATCAAATGGATGGAGATGGAAAGAATTATGCTAAGTGAAGTATCCCAGTCTCAGAGACTCCAAGGTCGAATGGTTTCTCTTCTGTGGAAGCTAGAATACATCGAGAAGCAGTATGTTAGATGGCTAAGCTAATAACAACCTCAAATTGGGTGATTTTTAATGCAACAGGGGGATGATTGCCTAGGATACCTGGTGGTGTAGGGTGGGGGACAGAGTGGGGGGGGGGCTTAGGAAGATTATCTAGGAGACTGGAGGGAGGGAATATGGGGGAATCATCTCAGAAGGAGATCTCTGACCTCCATGAGATATCCATTTAACTCAGGGGGTCTTCTGGGAGAAACAGCAACATGTGGAACCCAAGCTGGGCATCCATGACATGGCATTAACCTTGGATAACTAAGTATAAATACATTTGTTCTTGGATGTTTTATAATGTTTCCCACACAATTGTAACTCCATATTCATCTAATAAATAAAGAAATCCCAACACACCAATAACAAGCAATATAACTGTACTCAAAGTTTATCATATTAAATTGAGAGCATCCTTCCATTTCATATCACTACAAATATTTCAAATATTAAGCTATCAGTCATTTTTAGAATTTGTCACTGATTTCCACAAAATTTTATGTGGAAATTGAATATCATTTTTCAAAGACAACTGTCCAAGTTTGTTTCTATAATAGTGTATGATTTAGTATACTAAAGAGCAATATTTATGCATCAGTATTAAAATGTTAAATAGCACATTAATACAGCATTGCAGTATTTATGTATGCTTTCTTTTCTATTGATGAAAGTTCCATTTCCATAATATTAAATTTAAATTTGAGCAAATCTGTGCATGCCGTTAGATAATATAGTAGACAAGATGCCTTTTAAAACTTCAAGCCATCTAAAACAAAAAAAAAGACTATCGAATAAATACTAAAAAACTTCAAATAGTTTAAATATTTACTGAACAATTAAGGAAGTAAGGATAAGGTTGAGGGTGTAGCTTAGCTATCCAATGCTTGCTTAGTGCATGTGAGATCCTGAGTTCCATCTCCTGGATAATTTTGAAAGCAAACACACATTCTCTTTGAAAATCTGAGAGATACATCAGGAGATCAGATATAAAATTTGATTCCTTGTCAGAAAGATGAAAATAGATACTTTCAAAAATCAAGAATGATCAAGGTAATCTATTTTAACAAAATTTATGGAGAAATATTCTTTAAGAATTTGTAATTCCAGGGTCAGGATCGGTGGCTCAGTGGTTATGGCGCTTGCCTGGCATGTGCAAGTGCATGGGTTCAAATCCCAGCAACCCAGGTACACAACTAAGTGTCATAGAAACGAAAGCCATGTGAAAAATTCAATAAAAATTTATTCTGTCTCTCTCTCTCACTGTTCTTCTCTCTTAAAAAAAAAAGAATTTGTAATTCCAGATATATTCTTACCTAGTGCTGGGAAGAAAAATTAATAGCAACATAATCCAAAAGACCACAGGTAAAGTTATAAAATAACATGGCATATGTGAAGAAAGAAAAAAAATCCACCTTGTCTCTTTAAACATCCAAACAAGTATTTCAAACATTACTTAGACTAATTACATTTAAACAGAAGTACATTATCCAAAATTCAAAATAAGTAATTCAACAAGGCTTCATATCTCCACAAGGAAGAAGCATAACTAATATATAGGTATCTGGATTGCTAAAACTTCAATTATTAGGTAAATTAGATTAAGAGTATAAATACATCTTTAAGCTATTTAAAACCTGGGGCTGGAGCAGTGGCTCAGCGGTTACAGTGCTTGCCCAGCATGTGCGAGTACACAGGTTCAAACCCCAGCACCCACATATACAACTAAGTGTCAGATCAATGAAAGACATGTGAAAAACTCAATAAAAATTGATTCTTTCTCTCTGTCTGTCTGTCTCTCTCTCTCACTGTCCTTCTCTCTTTAAAAAAAAAAACTATTTAAAACCTGGTAAATCTGAGTTGCTTATAAAGTAGTACAAAAATTATATCTGTTCTGACATAAAATAAATAATAGGAACAAAAATATACAAAACTTTCTATAACTGGCCCTCAAGAATATATTTGTTTGTCTTATTCACATTCCCCGAATGATCTGAAAAATTCAAATTAAGAATGTAATTCAAGTTTCCATAGACACATAGTACACAAATATTTTACAGAAACAAATACCTGTATTTTATGAGAAGAATCCAATTTCATCTCAGCCTCCTAAATATGACTGCAAATGATTCAAAGGAAACATCTTTTGACTTCCATCATTTTTGCTAAAGTGTCAGCTTTATGTTTTTCTCTGAGTTCTTACAAGATTTGTCTCTTGGTCTTGATTCTGAGATATTGATGTGTAGATACACTTTATTTTGTATTTATTGTGCTTGGGGTTTGAGTGATTCTTAGAGATCTATAGATGGACATATTTTTTCGATTATAGAAAAACTTCTGTTGTCCATCATTATCTCCTCAAATATTGTTTTTCTGCTCCATTTTCTTTTCCCCATTTTTCTTGAATTTAAATCACAAGTATGTTAGAGGTGTTTGGCACATGCATTTAATAGCATGTCATTTTACGTGTTTTTCAGCTTCTCCCTCTTTGCCCTGGTATGGATATTTGTCTACAATCTATTTTCCATTACTGATTATCTTTTAGCTGCTTCAAATCTCTTACTAAACTCATCAATTGAATTAAACTCCTAGGTCATTTATAACATTTTAAAAAATTTCTAAAGCCTACCTTTTATACCTTTCCACAAACTCTTTCTTTCTTCCTGATTTGTCAGTTCTGTTTATAATCCTTCAGTACATCTTCAAGATTAGATTATTTACTTTAGGTCTATGTCTAAAATTTTTAGAAGTGAGGCAAGAACACAAATGTGAGCTCACACACCACAAGTATAAATAGTTTTAAATTTAAATGGAGTCATCTAATTTTTAAACAAAATATTCCCTATTTTCATATCAGGATGAATTATCTTCATGTTGACCTGGAGGACCATGTTCATATTGAGAATCCTCTGTTTCTTGTATACTATCACAGATGGACAGCGAAACCAGAACTGGCTGCCGCCTCCTGGCCAATGGCCCATCGGCCACACTTCTTTAGCCACCCCATATGCACAATTGAATCACCCATACCCAAAGCATCTACTCTATGCCCCAACTCTTTCACATGGGCACCCTGACTACTCTTTAGTGCAGTCTGCTTTGGGAAAGAAGGTGCTAGAGTAGCAGCCAGCACAGGAATCAGAAGCAGGCACAGGGACTCTGAAGCAGAGTCCCGCTTACAGAAATACTTCGGTGCAGTTTCCTGTGCTTGGCTCCCTTGTACCTATGTCTCAGGACAGTACTGAAATGAAGCAAACTCGTTACAGAGAAACAGCGGGAAGCAAAGCAGGAGAGAGAAAACACTAGGAAACTTTCTAAATTACTCTCCCTTTTATTGGTTGTTTTGGAGTTATTGCAGGCTAAATGACACATCTCTCAGAACTAAATGATGGAAATATATTTAAGACAAACATATGCATAAAGTGCTTTAAAAATATAACTGGTGCTACTACACAGCAGTAATATCCATCTTTAAGCATTTGCAGCACTATCCCACTGATTAGCTTCTATTTTAAATAGTGACTTACATTCATTAGGGTTCTATTATTCCTGTATTATGGTTCCATGCACAGCAGTTTCAAAACAACAATTTTGGTACTAAAAGGAATGGACTGTTTCAACAAGAGATCATTTTTGTTCCTGCTGGTTTGCATGTGATAAACTGTCTATATTCAGAAATCTTGGAAAAATGCAAGTCTATAATTTGGTAATTTTGTCTATAAGATAAATTGTGATGAAGAACAAAAGAAGATGTCCCTTCATTTGTTTTCTGGAATCACAAACTGTTGTTTCCTATTACACTAATTTGAGCTGATATTTCAAATAGTTTCTATAATAGAGAAAAGAAAATGACAACTGAAATGTGGTACATCTACATGATAGAATAATACTCAGCAATAAAAAGGAATGGATTGCTTATATGTAAAAAAATTGGATGATTATGAAAAACATTGTATTAGACAAAATAAGTCAAATACAAAAGGGTTCACAAGACATGATTTTTGTCAATATGACATTTTAGAGAAAACCAATGTGACTTAGGGTATAAGAAAGCAAAGTAGGGGCTGGAATGGTGGCTCAGTGGTTTCGGCACTTGCCTGGCAAACACGAGGACCCGGGTTCAAACCCCAGCACCATGTACACAACTGAGTGTTGGAGCAACCAAAGCCACGTGAAAAACTAAAGTTGTTTCTCTCTTTCTATCTCTCACTGTCCCTCTCTCTTTAAAAGAAAAAAAAAAGCAAAGTAGTGGTTCCTTGGGTGTAAGAATTGACTTGAAGAAGATTTAAGGAAATACATTATTTTGTATGTTGTCAGGGTGGTTTTTGCAAGACAATTCACTAAATGACCCTGGATGTAGTTGATTCTCCCTCTCCCTCTTCTTGACTTGAATTCTCTAGAATACCTGCAGAATATACTGGGATATATACTAGGATATACTAGGATACATTATTCTGAAACAGGGAAAATTTGCCTGAAATAGAACAGCCCTTTATCCTTCCTCCTAAGGACTGTAACCTCTTTAAGGAGGAAATGACCCAAACACCACAGGCTTTGTTGCTCTGTTCCTAGAATTAGGATATCCTTACAAAACTTAAGCCAAAGGCCTACATTGCCTGTCAGGAATGCAGTCCCAGGCAGACTAAGAAGGGGACCTCTCTGTGGTACAGATACCAGCAGTCTTGAGCTTTCTTGAGCCTTGGGAAATCAGTTCACAATGAATCCTATGTTTGTTTTTGTCATTTTCTACATGTGTGTAAGTAATCGATTCTCCTCATGGAACTTGTTGAATCCGAGTGTGATCTACCTCAGGGCACTGTGAATCTGCTTTAAAGTAGTAATGAAAACAAAAGCATTTGCTGAATCCTAGTCAACAGTATCCATGAAATAGTATGTTTTAATGTATGTAAGTTACAAGCAGTCTCCTTGGAATGTACCTTGCTTTATCTCAGTTCCAACATTTCCCCTTCTCCTTCCTTCCTATCATCCCTTGTTATTCTTCAAAATATTTGATAACGGAATTAAACATTTACGTTTTTGTATAGATATGCAGAATAGCTTGTTCAAATAAATGTTTTTTTAAAGGCAACCTTTCAGATAGTGTTATGATTTGAATGAAAGAGGACACCTGGAACTCAATCTGTGAGACAATGCACTCAGAGGTAGTGACTGGGTTCTGAGAGCCTTAACTGGATCAGTGAGTTAATCACCTGATAGGGATTAAGTGACAACTGAAGGCAGGTAAGATGTGGCTGGAGAATGTGAGTCAATGGACACATGCCTTTGGGGTATACATTTTATATCTGTTGTGGAGTCTCTCTGGCTTCCTGGACCCATGCCTTGAGCTACTTCCCTCCGCCACACTGTTCCGTCATGATCCTCAGCCTCACCTCAAGCCCTGAGGAATGGAGCTGTCCTTCTATGGACTAAGACCTCTGAAACCATGAGTCTCCAAATAAACTTTTCCTCCTAAATTTGTTCTTGTCAGGTCATTTAGTCCAGGAGTGAAAAAGCTGACTAAAACAGCAATGAGCAGTACAGATACAGAGTTACATAACTGAATCAATGTCCGTGTTCTTGTTTGCTCCCCCTTGATCCTTTCCATCACTGGATTTCTCATTTGTTAGGATACCAAATAAAACCACTTGTTTATCAGAAGTAAGGACTCAAGACATAAAGAAACCAAAAACTTTAAGACCATTTTATATATTTGCGTGCTACAATAAAACCATTTGTTTGGATGTTACATTTTTTGAACTCTAATGAATATGCCATACTTTGGAAGTCTCCCTTGGGCTCCAAGGGAGAGGAGCCCAAGGGTGAAGAGAGAAGCTGAGCAAAGTCCTTGAACAAACCTTCATCAAGGTTCAAATATCCACTCTTCTGTCTACATGGGGAATTCAAGAGCAAACCTGTGTATGTGGACAAGGACTGTTTCTCAGAGGCAAATATCATGATTTCTCTGTTCAAAATACCACAGTTCCTTTGCCAGTTTAAAAGGTTTGTCAGCAGAAATCAGACAAGAAGTTAAAGTATCTTATGGCATTTTTCAACAGCTGGGGTCAAGTGAGTGGCCAGAAAGTGAAACCTCCTCTGTGCAGTTTGTAGCTCTAGGTGCAGTGAAGTCAGTGAGCACCAGATCACCTAAGCTTGAAAGTATGTCCTCATTTATACACTATCAGCACACTCAGCAAGAAAGCCAGTAAGAAATAATGATAGGAGAGAGATAGAAATAGAGATAGAGCGAGTAAGCTATGAAATTTCTAATGTACAGTACTGTAGCCTAGAAGGTGAAATAGCATTGCTATCAAACTTTTAAAAGAAAAAGAACTGAGAACTCAGCTAAGTTTTTCAAACATGTAGATAGAAGAAAGGCACTTGGACATTCAGGCAATATGCAACTCAAATCCTTTTCCTAAAACATTACTCGTGAATGCATGCTGAAATGTAACCTGTATGTTATATTGATTCTCTACTATACTCATATTATGTCTGAATCAGTGCTCAAGGGACAAAAATTTTAATGTACTTTGTGGATTCTGCCCTGAGTAACACCCCCACTAGTTTAGCACCATGTTTTATTTGTGCATTACAAGGCAAGTCTCCTAAAGAATCTTTGCTGTGGAGGTGAATGAACTTTGTGCTTCTTTGGAGGCATAGATCAAACTGTAGTGTCATTCCTCTCTGCCCACCACCACACATGTCTTTCCTTCATTGCCACACTATGTGCTCATATATATGTGTGCAAACTTACAAACAGAGGAAAGAAAAGAGTGTTTAAAAGGATCCTTCCACTTTATGAGAATAAGGAAAAATGGAAAATGAAGTGTGTGAGAAGACAGTGGATAGGAGTTATTGTCTCACTTGTAGTTGTTGAATCAATTATGAATAATGTTCTGCAATATAATGTACTCAACAACTCAAAGAGCTCTCCAGTAATGATTATGACTTTGTAATCACAAGTGCTTCTTATGAGTTAGGTAAAATGTGGTACATGCCCACTAAATCATCTGGGATTGCATAGGGAAATCTTTAATCAGCTTTGATTTAAAAATGGATTTATATTAAAGAGGAGGATACATAGCATAGATTGATATGAATTTATAAGGAGCATTGCCAAGAGGATTAGAGCCTCCAGGGAGAAGAGAGTAAGATTTTCAATAATTTTCAAGATGAATTAAAAAGTATGTTTAACAGCAAGAAATAATATAAATAAAAAATTTTGTAGTTGCGATTAAACATATGGTACAATAAACATATTGAACTAATATTTGTGATGAGAGCTGTAATGTTAGAAGCCAAGAATCCTCATTTCTTCAATAAAAGTTTTCCTTCTGGAACATCCACATAAGAAAACATCCACTAGTTTAACATGGGTGAGATAAACACGGGTAAGAGGAATTCCCCAGTGGCACTTGATAAGGAGATGACATCTCAAAATGAAAAGCATTCAAGCATACTCAAACTACTTCCTGGGTTAGAGTACAAAAATTGTTCAGTGGATGTGGTTGAAATAATGACCTCTGTTGTCTTTTGAATTCTTAGATTAAAATATATTCCAAAGATAAAATAGCATTTAACTTTTTCTTTTTTCTAGATATTGCTAAGAAATACAAATATTATTTAAAATTCATGTGTGTTTTGAATAGTGGAACAGCTGTATCTTAATTAATGCTAAAGGATAAGATGAACTACTTAAAATGGATACTTTTTATTTTCTGTAACACAGAAGAACTAGCATGCCAAAGAATATTGTATTATTTTTCCAAGAAAATTGTAACTAAAATATGTCATTACTGTCATCTGATACACTTATGAAGATTCATTTGTCTCTGGAGAATTACACTTCATGGAACCAGATTGCAATGGGTGTGGCCAATGTTCATAAATGGACTTGATCAACTAGATGTACGAAGGAAAATCATATTTGATTCATTGCAAAATCAAATGTATTATGAATGACGACAAAATTCTTACTAAGAGAAAAAGCCATCTGCGTAAATAGAAACCTCTTTTCAGAAAAAAAAAGAGAAAGCAAACTCTTATCAATCTTGCAATTGCCCTTGACTTTGTTTCTTCATTTATTTTAATTTTTAATTTTAAAGAGTTTTACTCTCATTCTTTTAACTAAGGTATTGCTACTGATCACCTCACTTATAAAAATAATATAACCTTATTATAATTCCAAACATAGAGAACATTTTTTTTTGCATTTGTTCTGTTTTGAAGTATGTTTTCAAATCCTCATTTGAATCTATGCCCTTGGTGTATTTGGATTTATTTTCCCCTTAAATCAAATTAAAACATAAAAATAAATCTAAAGCTGAAGTATAAAAGATGTTTTGTTTTCATCAGATGATCTTGGTTTATTTAAAAAATGAAGGAATTTATTTCTAAATGAAAATAGAAAAGCATTATATTTGGGTTTTTATTTTAAAATTTTTAAGTGAGAGCAGGATGTTTTGTAAAAAAAAAAGAAGTCTGTATGTGTATTTGTATATCTATTTAAAGGAAATTTATTACCTTAGGTCAGAAAACTCAGATGTCATATTTTCCCTTCCACTAGTTACAAACATTTAGAACAATCATAGCATCCATTAATGCACATTGATGATTTGGGTGGACAATCCTGCTGAAGACAACTGGAAAGCAGTACAACAACAGATCAAATCGGAAACTGGAGATCAAGAAGACAGCATTGGATTAAAGGACTAAGTTAAAGGGAATCCAGTCAGAAAAATCCAGCTTCTTGAGACACTTTTCTTTAGCGATTCTCACTGATGTCCTCCAAGGTGACAGAAAATGAGCAGAGGTTGCTGCAGTCCATTAAGGCTAGACATATTCAAAGTGTAGCACAGCACCCAGCAGGAATTGGAGCTGTCTGGAACCCTTTCCAAATTAGTAGATATCCAAGAAGAATTAAAAAGAAGCAACCCTCACAACAATTAGAGCCCAGGTTTAAATCTGATAAAGTCCTGATTAAAATAAAAATTGGTTGCTGCATCTTCCATGCCAGCGGCTTGTCAAAAGCAAACAAAGTACCTACCAGTTTTCAATGTGTAAAATAAAATGTGGATAAGAGAAATCTGGAATAAAGTAGTAACCAGCTAATCATCAGGCTACCTGAATCGTTACCTCAATCAGTTCTTCCAGTACTGAAGAATAGTCAAATATGTGAGCAGTCAAGTTAATGTAACCATAAAACAAAGAAATAGCTGAAATTGAAAAAAAAAAAAACCTCACATAAACTCTGGAATAGAAGAATGATGGTCAATATTAACATCCAGGTCTAAACCTGCTGGCTTGGTGGTGCACACCTGTAATCCCAGAGACTCAGGAGGTTGAAGCAGAAGGATTGAAAGTTTCAGGCCAGCCTGGGGGATATTAGCAAGAACCTTGGCAGCTTAGCAAGAGCTTTTCTGAAAATAAAAAATTAGGGCTGGGGAGGTGGCTCAGTGGTAGAGTGCTTGCCTGGCATAAGGGGGGGACCCACATTCAATCCCCAGTGCCACATACATAACTAGATGAAGGAAAAACAAAAACCAGATGAAAAAGCTAAATTAATTCTCCCTTTTCTCCCTTCCTCCGTCTTTCTCCCTCCTCTTTCCTTCTCTTTTTTTAAGATATGAAAGAATAAGAAGGGTTAGGGACATAGCTTAGTGTTAAAGCACCACTAGATTTGATCCCTGGAGTTAAAAATAAATAATAAGCCTAATTGGCTGTATTGGTTGTGTCATTTAGTCTCACTCTCTTTCTTTCCTTTGTGTTGACTATCCAAAGACATGAAGATCTGAACACATCACTCTGGTCTTAGATTTCTATTGCTACTTTAACATATCATCACATGCTTTACGGGTGGTGAACACAGAAGAGGTCTGCGAGAGTCAGCAGTGTTGATTGAAGTCTGGAAGCACTGGACTGAAGCCATTTCCTTGTGTTTTTCATTTTTGAGAGGCTGACGCATTCCTTTACTTGGGAGTACATTCCCCATTTCAGAGTTTCTTTCATCACACAACCATACCTGATCCTTCTCTTGCGCCCTTTTTTCTTGCATTTCTAAGGACTTACGTTCTGAGACTGGGCTTATCCAGATGATCACAGACGATACTTTCCACTTTAAAGTGCAAAAACACCAACAGCCCAATTGATAAATGGGCGAAAGAGCTAAATAGAGACTTCTCACCAGAGGACATTGATCAAGCCAATGAATACATGAGAAAGTGCTCTAAATCTCTAGTAATCAGAGAAATGCAAATGAAAACCACATTAAGATATCACCTTACACCAGTCAGAATGGCAAAGATGAAGAAAATAAACAATAATAGACGCTGGAGGGGCTGTGGAGAGATAGGCACACTAACACACTGTTGGTGGAGCTGCAGACTGGTACAGCCCCTCTGGAAAGCAGTATGGAGAATCCTCAAAAAACTAGGGATGACTCCACCATATGACCCTGCTATTCCACTCCTGGGTATCTTTCCAGGGGACTTAGAATCAGCACATTACAG